>JBCAUA010000019.1:677502-695018 GCA_038406235.1 Peronia verruculata | reverse complement strand
ACCGACACCCGCCCACCCAACACACCCACATACAAACACACAATGACTCCGCCAGCTTAGGAGAAATAAGCCTGTTCAAACAATAAATGTTTCAATTTTTCAGATTTTCAATTTTTTTTTGTTTCAGATTATCATAATCTTTGTCCAATTTCCTTTCTACTGATGTCTTTACTTTCCTTTCAAACAAAAAAACAGGTCCCAGTAATTTTTTAGAAAATGTCTGCAAAACCCTACATACCCAGGGAGATAGGGTATTGTATCCAGTTGCATTCTGCAGGAAGAATTCATATTGAGAAATCAAGGGCTGAAAGTGTTAATGCAGAAAGATAGATCCATTACATCTTTGGCAACAGATGAAGCTGAAGTCACCATCTCTGCCTTCCTATTTTTTCCTTATTTTTTTTCTTTGATTTCATGTATACACAAAGAGATGGAGAATTGACTCCGAAATTGAATGCTAAACCATTCATGATATGTTTTGAGCTTTTTTTATTTTATAAAATAACATTTCACAAGAGGACAGAGTGATACTATCAACAGTGAAACAAAGCAAAGAAAAGAAATCCTTGTTCAGAAATTTTCAGAGATAGATCTAAGTAGCAAAAATGTTCCCATGAGTATCATTAATTACATTCTCATTGTGATGGGCCACATTAACCCACCCGCTTCCTTAACTTTTTATTTGTTTTTCAAACAAGACAAAAATAACACAAAATATGATGTTTGAGAACTTACAAAGTATTTCCTAGCCTTTTGTGACAATGATTATTCCTAGATAGCATCAAGTACCACATTTAAAATTCTGTTGCTGTTTCATTTGAAATAAGTTCTAACTGTATGGGCAGAAAATAAGTGATAATTTTTTTTTTTTGTTTCTTGATGCCTGAAGCTTTTCTTTACAATATCCTTTTGTCCCTCATTTAACTCAAGATTTCTCTTTTATCATGTTTTCATCTTGTCAATGCAATACTCTTAGTAATAATTTTGAATGGCTCTCCCATCTCTAACAAGTTTGCTTTTGCTTTGTGCACCTATCACTAATTTGCTTTTTCATGTTTGGAGGGGGGGGGGGGGGTAAATGCTCTCTTTTGTGTGAAGTGCTCTTTATATCACACTATGCTTTTATCCATTGGCACCCACTTCACATAGCTTCATGTCTATCTATATAATTCTGGTATCTCAGAAACATTTTAGATGCAGATACTGTATTGCCTAAACTAGCATAGCAATCTTGTTTGTTCCAGTCAAAAGACATCCAAACACTTTATTTGGCCAGATGCATGAATGTGTGACAAAATCTACCATTGCAGTGATATCAATGAAAGTTTGCTTACTGTTGTCTGACATTTCAAGGAATTCCTGGCTTCATATCAGTCAATGGAAACAGTTCAGTAATGTGGGGATTATTTGTGTAAGACATGTACTTGAAACTGTTTAGTCTTTGTTTTAAACAACTCATATGCATGTATACTTCTTATTAAGACGGGGAATGCACTGTTATCAGTATATTGTGTTATTTTTTATTTCATATTCAGTAACCATCTTGTTCCATTGATGTTCTAATATGTAAGAATGTTGCTTGAACACTGAGTTTCCAAGATCTGTAGGTCCTTGACAAGTGCACACTGTTTTTGTTTTTTTTTATCTCATCTATAAATGTCATTGACTTAACATCCTGACCCTCTCCTTTCTATATCAATATTCTCCATGGTAACTGTGTTCAAGTTCAACATATTGACACCTGTTTGGTCAAGTCTTGCTTGTGTCAATGTATAAATTTAGCAGGCAAATTTGTAGAACTGAAAAGAACAGGAGCAGAAGATGCTGTTTAGTTTGACAAGCAAAGATTATTATAGAGATTCTAGTGCAAGCAAGTATATTATATTCATGGAGCTGTCAAGTAGCCTCTCAGCCCAATATTGTGATGAAAGTTTGTGTGGAATGAAACTACTGGTATTCAGCATACGAAAAGGGACCCTTGCTTGAACAAAACAGTACTTCTTGTTGTGGCTTATAATATAATGTATTCTAGTGCATATTTATATCATGTTGTGACAATGAGCTTGGTTGTAGAGTCCAGTGATTAATGAAATTTTATGCTTATCCAAGCAAAATAGAAATATTTTAAAAGCATTTTAAAATCACTGGAAATAAGTTTTTACAACAAACCATAATCATTCTTAGCTGTAATCAAATAGTGCATAAATTCATGGATATATTTTACCTGAGAATACTTTCTGAAAATATTTACTCATAAGAAATTGTCACAGTAATGTGGGCATGCATTCTGATATTTAACATTGTACAGAATCTGGATGAGTGATATTATCATCCATTATTGTAGGATGTGGTGTCAAAAGCAAAAAAAAAAAAACTTCTGAATGTTCTGTGGAGATAAGATAGTTGTACCATATCAGTTATAAATTGACAGATTCTGAGTTTTGTAATTCTTTTGTCATTAACATGTTCATTTTGTGCCTGTATGACAGATACTGATTCTACCCACATCAACAAGATGGAAGGCGAGGGCTCAAGTGAGGACTTGAATGAGAGAGAGGCTGGTGAAGGAGAGGAGAATGAATCAGTTGGAGGTATGGATTTTATGGAATTGCTCCACATTCACACAACAGCTACAGAATTATCTGACAGTTTGTCCCAGTTCTTGTAATAGCAGACTTATTTTAAGATGGACAAAGATTTTGGTCATTCATTTTTTGCTGTTTTCTCCACTCTTCATCATATTGTTTCATACCTTGTATTATTATTTCAACTTTGCCGTATGGCCAACAAGGATTATGGTATAATTCTGCTGCAGAAATGAAACATGTTTAGTTAATCTTACCCATTTCTCCAATGTCCTCATGAAGAACAAAGCAAAAAGAAAACAAAAGAAAGCAAAACAAAACAACAAAAAAAAAGAGAGAGAAAAGAAAATGCTTGCCATTTGTCAACATTGTATTTACATCTTGTTGCAGCGGAAGTAGACACTATCAGTGACAAAGCTGTAAGTGAAAGAAGTGCAGAGGAATCGGAGATCCCCAGTCCGCAAGAGGCAGCGGAGGATGACAAAACACAGGCAGATACGCAGCAGATGCCAGAGCAAACGGAAGCATCAGCCAGTGATCAGCAAACATCAGAGAGCCAGCCTGAGGCAGAGGGGGCTGAGAAACCAACAGAATCTGCAGCTGCTCCCCCAGAACCAGTAAATGAGGAGACTAGTGACAAAGTTGATGGAAGTGAGAAAGAGCAGGAGGCACAAGATAAGAAAGAGGAACAGAAAGATGCTGAAGTTGATGAATCCAAGATGGAGGACGTTGATTTGAAAGAAGAATCAGGTTAGGTCATGTAGCACATAATGATTGTAAATCAGTATCTGTTTGCTGCAAATACAATATTTTGGAAGACAATAGAATTGGTAAATTAATTCTGTGGCATGGCACCTGTATTTAAATTTGTCAACATGGTTATAATAACATGCAAAATCTCAGTTTCCTTAGACTCGAGTATGAAATTGATATGCTGTGCATCGCTAGCCAGTTTCTTTGCAGTGACTGGCAATGTGCAAGCACTAATATGTATATTTAGTATGATATAATGTGGCAGATGAACAGGGATTTTTTTTTTTTTTTTATGTTTCTCCCTAACTTAGATTTAAACAAACAAAAAAAACTAAAATGAAAGTTTGAGTAGCCTAATTATTTATCTAGTTACTGTCTGTAAAGTTTGAGGTTGGTATTGCATTTAATATTGCCTTTGCTTTTTTCTTGTGAATGTGGCAAAAATAGGAGCTCAAGCTGCAGGCACCTCTGACCTGAGACCAGAGCGGGTAAGGTTACAGTGCTTGAATCTGAACAAGAATTATTGCTGCTACTGCCATAGCAATGCCTAGAAAGCAATTTCTTTTTTCTTTCTTGTAGGTAACAACTGTGGCATGGATTTGCTAATTAGCCAGCCCAGTATGAGACCTGTCAGGATAGAGCAAATGTCTGATTTGTCATAATAAAGCAATATTTATTTGAACAAATTATTGATTTGGCTTCATGTCAGTTGTAACAACAATTCAGTAATTCTGACAAGCAGTAGCATATTTACTAAACTATAGTACTTAAGTAGGGAAATAGTTTCATTGGACTAAGCAAAGCCTTTACTGTTTCATACACAGAAACAAAAGGACAGAAAGACTGACACATAATATCCATTATTTTCTATTTTTGCTACTTTGGGGATTGACAAATGAAAATATGTTATTTCATGATACGGCTATTTCAAGAGAACCATGTTTTCACTGCTGGCATTTGTTTCAGGCTGAGGGAGAGGGGGAAGAATCTGGAGAAAGCTCCAAACCAATTTCTTCAATCTCAGTCTCACACAAGCCAACAGGTAAGAGTACTTTTCCACTAAGTCAGGCTGCTCTTTGGGTGTTTGCAAGAAATGAGGAAAATGAGGAAACAAGTTGTGCAGAACTGTTTGTCAAAGAAAAAAAGTTACTGGAAATAGGAGAGGCATACATGAAAATTAATTGTTGTTCATTTCTCTAGTTATTGTGATACTCGTCCATTTTGTTGAATTTCATTGCAGAACGTTGATATAAGGAAGCATTGATGTATATTTAAGAGAATGTAGCAAGGTGACAATAATTCTGCAGGTATTTTTTTATGCAGATCAAACCAGGAATTCTATATCTGTGATATAGATTTTTTTTTTTTAAAACCAGATTTGTAATGTCAAAAATAAAATTTTCATGGCTTTCAGAGTTCTGGTCATACATCACCCCACTGTTCAACTGATCATGCCTAGGAGGACTGAAATGATTTGTAGATTTATCTCAGTTCAGTAGCGAAAATCATTTGGTGTTGCACATAATGATATATCAATATTATACAAGTATTAGGTCAAATTTTCTGTCTCTTATTTCATTGGCTGTTTATTTATTTGTTCATAGTGGTCAGAGCATTTACCTCTCAATTTATTGTTTGGGGATTGTGTATACATGTTTTTTATGTTATCTAAATATCGTCGATTGTCCATTTGTCCCTCATTTGATTCACCAATCATGTGTATGTCTGCCTGTCTCAGGGGACCATGCCGGTGGAGATCAGGGACAAAAACCAAGTGCCTTGGAGCTGAACATCAGTCCTCCTATCCACAACTTATCCACGGCTCCCATGGATAGTCGCACTCTGACTGAGCGTCTGGAAAGGGCTCTGGGATCTGTGGCACCCCTTCTGAGGGAGGTTTTTGTAGATTTTGCTCCATTCTTGTCCAAGACGCTTATCGGCTCTCATGGTCAAGAGCTGCTGATTGGAGGTGGGGGTAAATGCATGAGTTTATTTTTTCCTCTTCCTTTTGTTTATGGACATTGATGTTTGATGTGGCTACACTCATCTGTTTGGGATGTTCACCTGGCTAGAGAGGTATTTTCACTCTAGATGCGACAGATTGCATGGATTATTTGGATTTGTGCGTTTGTTGTAGTTTTTTTTTCTTTCTTTTTTTTTTTTCTTTTCAAAATTCTCTCTCTCTTTTTTTTTTTTTTTTGTGTGTGTTTATTGTAGGTTGAGTCTTGTATACTCCTTGCTCTTGAATGTTTTGTGATTTCTTTTTTTTTTTTCTCATAGGCCTGGTTTTGTTTCATGTAGATAAAATCTGACTTTCTTTTTTCCTTTATCATATCTTTGAGGCATGCTTATATCCTGCATATTCATAGTAAACTTTATGTAAAATTCTCAGTTTATTCAACTAGGTGCAAGAATGTGCTTTGATGTGCATGATTTTCCAGTTTTAAAACTTGATTCAACTGTGCAATTTTTTGGATGGTAACATAGCTATATATAATAGACTAGTTACAAGGAAACTTACTCGATGTTTGAATGCTGGGCAATATAGATGTAATTATGCATCTAAGGTCAGAAATTGTTAGATCTAATTACAAAAGAAAGAAAGGGGAAAACTGTTCTTTTTCGCAGACATGAAACTCACTTTTACAGTAAAAATAGTGGTCAGATGGATTGCATTTTTAATCTGCCTGAAAGCTCGTCTGCCTAAGAGCCCGCTTTTTGTGGTCCTGCCAACCAGGCTCTGAGGCAGAGACCACTGTATATGCAAAATTTCAGTAAAGTTGGTTAATGTATAAGCTATGTTGTCTCAAGTTGAGAAGCCTCCCACTGTTGGCACTATCTTTTGATTTGTTGTGTCCCAGCAGCTGAAGGACAGTGCCTGTGTATTTTTCAGTTTGTGTTTGTTTATAATTGTTGCATGTGTTTTTTTTTTGTGTGTTTTTTTTTTCTGTGTATTTTCAATAGTAAAATATTTTGTAATTACCCTCTTGCTTACTTGTTTGCTATGTGTCATCCTGCTGCGCAGACCTGGGGCCATCTATGCATGCCCAGGGTTGACATGCCAACCTTTGCCAAGCCACTTTGGCCTGGGCCAGATCGGTGCACTGCCACAGCTGCTTTTCTGTCCAGTCCTTTACATCATCCACCCATTTTCATCTCTCTTTTTTGCCTTCAACTCCTCCTGTTAGGCTGTTTTTCTGTTTTCTCTGAGGTCTTATAATATGTCAGAAGTATGTGAATTTGTGTTTTTACTTCTCTGAGCAGACCTCTGTCCACATATAGTCTCTTCAGGACATCTTTTTTTTTTCATCTTGTCTTTCCAGCTGATCATTGCCATCTTCCTGAAAACCCACATTTCTAAGGCTTTTATCTTTGTCATAGTTTCTGCATAGAGAGTTCATGTTTTATTTCCATATAAAACTTTTGAATATTTGTAAAGGGTTGCTGCTTTAAATGTGAGTGTTAATGAGATGTCTCAGGATGTAAGAATGTCATTCATTTGAATGAACGTTTATTTGGCTTCAGCTATTTGATATTTATTTCTTGTTCATATTTGTTTCCATCATTTACAGTCTGGCCCAGGTATCTGAAGTGTTGTTCAAAGGGGCTTTTCATTAGCTATAGTTTTTGCTCTTTTCCTTTCCATCCTGCTGATGACCATTGTCTTTGTTTTGGTGACATTTGTATTCAGGTCCTTTATTTCACTTTCTCTTAATTTTCTGTTTTCACGATATCAATATTCTTCATAGGTCTCTAGGATTATCCACTCAGAAACTGCTTTTTTTGTCTTTCTTTTTTCCACGCACACACATGCAGGACTTTAATTACTTCACTGTCTGCTGAGACTGGTCACCTCTGAATGTTTCAGTTTTCAAGCATTTTGAATGTGTTATATTCTTCCTTTCTTTACTCAAGTATAACCCAGGGACTGTTAACATGATGTAACTAATTTTTACCTTTGAACATATTTTCATGAGGAATGAAGTTTTATAGAGACTAGGCTTGACACTAGTGACAGTTTTTTTGTTTTTTTTTCTTAAAATAATTGATTCCCTAAAAATAGATTCCTTAGAAGTTTGAACTTGATCTGTCAGCTACATCTTTAAAGTGAGGTTAGTGCTGAGGACAGCCATTGGAAATTTGATATCATTTTGTATTCTAAGCCTTCTGTCTGAAGGAAAACTTCTACTTTGATGTTAGTTCACCATTATCTTTGATAATAAACAGTTGGTCTGAGTGACTATGCAAGTCATACACTTATTCTGCTGTTACTTTTCCATGTTTTGAGAAATTTGCCATACTTTCTGGGCCTTAGGTCTGGTGACACTGAAACAAAGCACATCAGTGGTGGAGCTGGTGATGCTACTGTGTTCTCAAGAGTGGCAGAACTCTTTGCAGAAACATGCAGGACTGGCTTTCATTGAGTTGGTGAATGAAGGAAGGTAAGACATGCCATCTGTTTCAGTGATGACTATTTACTTTATAATGAAGGGACCACTACAAATGTCTTCCTAATTATATTATAGTTATGTCAACATTGTAAAAATTTTTCCAGGAACAGTCTAATGTTGAACTTGTTTATATATTTCACTACTGCAGATTTTCCTAGCCCCTTTGGAGAGTAAACCATATTAGTCTATGTATGGCTTACAAGAATGTTTGTAAATTTTTATTCTTTGTCCATTTTAGTTCTGCCAGAACAATTTCAAAATTATCTTGTGTTATGAATTTCAAGTTTATCTATATTCACTAAATAAAGCATAAATGTTTTTAGTGTCATGCGCTGTTTTCTCCTTTTCCTTCTCCACAGGCTTTTGGCCCATGCTACCAGAGACCATATTGTACGTGTGGCCAATGAAGCAGAATTTATTCTTAACAGGATGAGAGCTGAAGATGTACAAAAGCATGCTGACTTTGAGGTAAATGGAATTTTTGCCTATTTTTGGATCTTAGTACTTCTCTTGAAAGAAACTGTTGCCATATTCATTTACATATGAACTAGGCAATGCAATGGAACCTGAATTGAAGGGTCTACCAAATTTGATACTATTTTGTCTTCAGTGTACTACTTCTTGCTTTCTTTAACTTAGAGCATCATGCCATTCTCAGAACTGATAAATATGAGATCACATTATTTTACTGATAGAACCATATGGCAATTAACTTACTTGTCTTTTGATAGGTCAATGTCAACAGATGTTTAAGAATTTTGCAGATGCCTTCAGAGATGATGAGATTGGTTAATTGTATGATATGCTGTGATATGCATTTGTTTTTTTTTTCATGACTGACATATTGTACACCTTTGTCAGCACTTGTCCAATAATTTTAGAGATTACAATTTTATTATTTCCATTGTACCTTGAAAATCTCAAAGAAAAGTGAATTTGGAGCATAGTGAATCTAGGAAATATATTCCCCATTTCTTTTTACTGTAGAGATGTCTTATTCAACCTTTACTCTTACCTCTTGCAGTCGGCCTGTGCCCAGTCTATGATGGAGCGCAGAGAGGAAGAGAAATTGTGTGACCACCTCATCAAATCAGCCAAGAGACGAGACCATGCCTTGGCTGTGAAACAGAGAGACAAGATCCTCAACATCCTTATGAACAAACATGGTGCCTGGGGAGCTGATGCTGACCAGCTGTGAGCTCTCATTTAGCTCTTACAATGCACACTCCGAAAAAAGAAAGAATGAATTATCTTAATGGCTTCAGAATTTCAGTCCCATTTGCCAGTCAGACTAGGATCATGAATTTAGTAGATTTAATTTTTAGGGGGGCTTGGACAGCACATTTGTACTGGAAGTAAACTACTTCATAGTGTATACGTCACATATGTTGTCAGCATATAGATTCCTGAGTTATTTTTTGTCACTGTTGGCCATAGATTTTGAGTCGTAAAAGTATAGAGCAAACAGCTTTTCTCTATCATGTTTTCCTCTGCAAACTAGCATTTCGAAGTTTTCTTATTAATTTCATAACACTGAGAATTAAAATTTACATTTTAAGGTCTCTTATTAATGTATTTCGTAGTACAGAGAAATAAGATCCATGTAGTAAAAGGTTTATTGCTTTTTTAGTTTTGGACATAAGATTTGGATCTTCCTATATCCTCAGTGGTAAAGAGTTTTGGAAGCTAGATATTTGGGAGGATGATTCCCGCAGGAGAAGAAGAATGATCAAAAACCCATTGGGATCTTCACACCCAGAAGCCACACTCAAGGCAGCAATTGAACATGGTGAGGTTTTGGTTTTGGGCAATGGCCAAGAGGTTTTTTCAGCATGGCAGTTATTTTTAGAGAGACTTTCTCATAGACATCAACTGAAAATGTAAATTGTCTGTATAATTAATGACTTTGATTGTTAAGACTCAAATACTTGTAAACATGTATATGACACACACATTAGACTTCTTCTGTTGATTTACAGTTTCAGCTGTTCACAGTAGGATATAAAGTACATAATAGATCTTTGTCATTTGTTTTATTGGGAAAGAACTAGTGAGATTCTATTAGCATTACAGGATGTTTTGGAAACAGAATGATTCATCAAATCAATCCACATGGAAAAATCTATCTCAGTAGTGTGCATCCATGACAGTGGATATATCTTTAGAAATTGTAATGTGTGCCGTCATACTAGGAAAATGAATTTGGCCATTTGTACAGGTGTTTGAAACTTGAGCTTGAAAAGGAAAAACTGTATCATTTTGGTTTTATGTGTTCTCAGGTGCAGCTGAAGATGCCATCAATGCAGCACGAGAAGCCTTCCATGCCCATCTGGCTTCCCTGAAGAAAACCCAGAGGGAGACAACAGACTTCACTGATGAGGAGCTAGTGATGGAGGAGAAGGATGTGGAGCAAGAATTCTCAGGTGACCCTTTCCATCATGCAGTTCTTCACAGTCATTGTCCCACATACATTTATTGTCATTTAATCTTAAAAAGCAACGTCTTTTTAAATCAGTACACGATGTGTGCAGTTTTCCTGAAACTCTTGACATGTCACACTTAGGTTACAATTTGCTTTTGGTGTTATTATGAAAGTTTTCAAGAATCTGAATCTTACCTCCATATGAGGTATCATTGTCCAGATGCATATAGATTTACACTGAGGACTGATTGAAGAACAAAGAGGAAAAAGAACTGACTAATTTTCTTGTCCTTTGTGCATTTTTTTTTTCTTTTTTTCTCTTTTTTTTTTTTCACATTCTTTACATTGAAAGAGAAAATTTTTTGCATAAGCATATTCACAGGAAACCACTTTTTGTTTGTTGTGTATAAATGTGAGGTTATTTGTCTTGTGCTCAGGGCAAATGAGGCGGAAGTCGCGCCAGGTGACTTCAAGTCATAGCCGTTTTTACAGTTTTTTACTGTTTTCTAACTATGATTAGAATGATACCAAAATATTTCTTTTTTCAGATTAAAAAAGGTTCAATTGTCGTTTTGTAAAAACAAAAAATTTAGTATCTTAGTCAGAAAGTAGTTGAAAATGACCAAAAACTGGCGTATATTTTCATTACCTGGCGCGATTTCTGACTCATTTGCCCAGGTCGCAAGACATTTTGTTTCTTTGGAGTCTGTAAAATTTTTGCATGGTCATGGTCTGATCAGAGGAGACACCAATATGTTATTTTGAATGTCCAGTGAACTGCCTTTTTTTTTGTGGTTTGGAACATTGGCCAAAAATGTATGATTCTGTTTCTTAATTCTTTGCAAATAAAACTGTACCCTTTTTCACAGCATTTTGATTTTGTAGTACTGTAATGGAAATACATTTGAAATTGTTGATTCACCATCAGCTATCACAGGAATGATAATTCTCTTACATCAGCTTTTCCATAGTTCTGAATATAATTCGACTACTGTTCCTCTGGACAAAGCAGTCATTTTTTCTGTAAAGGATAAGGACTTCATTTTGTCCTGCCATTCAACTCTTTATCCAGGTCCAGTTGCTGTGTCAACACCATGCAAACTAATTGCCCCTGGCGTAGCTGTCAGTGGCACTATGTCCATCACCAAGAATGAGTTGTACTTTGAAATGGATGATGAGGACTCACAGAACAAGAAGATTGACTCTAAGGTAGGCCCCCACTTTTACTTTCATCGACTGTCTCGTCTCCTTCCCTGTGTACATTGCACCACTAAACAACAACAACAAAAAATTCAGACTTGAATCTTGATTTCAGCAAAATTTAAGCAAAAACATTCCCTGCTTAAAAATGGGAAAGTTTTGCTTGTCTAGTGTTTCAAGTTTCATTGACTCGGTTTCTGATTTCATCCATTTTGGGTGAGACACTAGTCTCATGCTGCTTGCTTTCTCGGATCTTTTCTTTTTTTCTCTGTCATTTGTTTTGCCTATGAGGAGTAGACAAGATTTGAATTCTCACTCCTGTGAATTCACTAACTTGATTTATATATATATATATATATATAGATAGATAGATAGATATATATATAGATAGATAGATATATAAAAATGCACCCTAATTATCCCAGGGTAGGTCAAAGTGGGGAAGTTTCAGATTTTTGTCTTATCTTTTCTTGATAACTGGAATCACTTCTTCCTTCTTATCTTTCGTTTCCTCCTCCCCCAATTTCTTTCCAGACCCCTTCGTCAATCAAAAGAATGAAATAATCTTGTGGAACAGTCTTTGTTGTTGCACTTCTTTTTTCTTGACTTTCTTGAGCAGCATACTTATTGTAAGATAGAAGGCATACATTTCAGCATATTTATTATGAGAAAGGCAAGCAACCTCAGTCTCTGAATGTTCAGAGCATGTTCAGTTTCACACTTTGGCTAAATGAAAGGGAGAACTGAACTGAGCTTATAACCTATGTCATAACATGATAATTACATAGCATTCAGAATCCATTCTGGGTTATAATGAATTTCTTAGCTGATTCTCATGGACATCTATGACTAAATTGGCACACTTGATCTCTTGTCAGCTGAAATGAATTACACAACCCGGCCCTTTGAAGTGCCTTCGTTTTGATAAAATAAGTGTGAGATTATTTATGTTGTGTTTTGGATTTGCTTTTGTTTATATATGGCATTTTCAGTCATGGTTCTCTGGTTTTTAGATCTATGAAATAGAAGAATTGTCCTCTGCCAATCAAATGACACAAACTGAATGGAGCCCAGTACTGTTTTCTTTGAATGAATTTGTTTTTGAAGGCTTTATTATGATTCAATTGCTTTAACTTGCTTGTTAAATGCCATGGTAGCCAAGATACTAGGTGAAGGCATAGCCTCTAATCATTTTTTTTTTTAAAGCATAACACTCATGACCAAGAACGAACGGTACATTAGAAGAAAAAAAAAATACCAAAAGTATATACAATAAGTTTGGAATAAATATGAAAAGACTCTACATGCATGATAGGTAATTGGCTCAGTGAGAACTATATTAACAGCTCCTTCCAGTAAGAAACAACTGTGTTTGAATGGAATTTACAGAGTATCATTTTATTGGCAGAGAACAAAGGGGCATTTTTCAAGTCTTTGTTTGTGTGAAGCTGTGCATGCATTGTTATCTCGGCTCGTACTAAATTCCTCAGGTAGAAGCCAAAGTGAAATTTCACAAAGATTGAAAAGAAAAGCTGACTTTATTACAGGGATCAACAGCATTCCTTCCATCCAATGTGCTTTTGATGATGAGATGTTTTGTTCTATTTGCAAAGTCACACACGAAAAACGACACACGACAGTGTTCCAACTTCTTGTTGGATGGTCACACTTACATGCAATTGTCACCCTCCCTATGTCTTGATCTTTTTTGTAACTTCCCTCTCTATGGCATTGCCCGTTCACACCCCCCCCCCCCCCTCCCATTTCCTCACGTACCCTCTTTCCTTTATGGTTTAATACCATATAGGCCTGCCAAGGAGCTATCAACAAAAGCTGCTTCCCTTTAAGGTTTTCTTTTTTGCATCATCAGAAGAATTCAGTTGGTCTGGTATCTCCATCTTCGTCATGTTATTAACCTTTCCTCTGACATCATTGATAAGTTTTTCCAAAACACCAGTAAGATGTGTCACTGACCTCCTGGCAGTCATTAGTAAAAACAAAGATAATTCACTGACTATTCCAATTTACAGGCATGTCATTTGATTAATGGTTGTACTGATATTGATGAATCTGTGATTGATTGAGAATAGTTGATAGAACATCATCATATCGGAGCAGTACAACTTTAGCAGGGAGCATCACTCGTGTGTGTCGCATTGGCTTTGCTTTTTCTTCGTCTTTTGGCTGTCAGTTTAGAAAGTTGTGCCAACTGTGTTTGCCTACGTTGCCTTAGAAACAGTAGGGCAAAACATCGGTTGGGTTTTTGCTTTAGTAAACTCCTCCGCTTTCAAAGTCAGAGAAAGGCCTCTTTCTGGCTTGTGAAAATTGATTTCGTGGAGACTTAAGGATGTCACTCAGTATCTACACCAGTCGTGCTCCCGACAGAGTGATGGATCATTTTTTCCTGCCGCGAGTAGGTTGGACACTTCCGAGCTGTAGGTGAAAATGATCAAATTTTTTTGCCTAACGTTTTTTTTTGAAGATGGGCTTGTGTACCCTTGGTTAATGGTGGAGGAGGCGAGATTGATGCATCAAACTGTCCATCAAGCGGTCATCGATTTGGCAACAGGTGATGGTCCGATGCGGCCTTTGCTCGCTTGTCACCGTCACAGCGTTTGGCGGATTTATGATAGTGATGTACACAAAGAGACATCACAGGAATGAGGCGATGGAGAAGGTGGGGGAGGGATGTGTGAAAAAAGAAAGCCCAAAGAAGGGGGGGGGGTGACAGAACGGGGAAAATGAAAAGAAAAGAGGTGGTAGAAAATCATTTACGATTGCGAGTTTTTCTGTATTCCTTTAATGTGGTGTTTGGGGAGGAGGAGAGGCGGGACTATGGGGAAATAGTTTTGCAGTATTAACAGATCAGTCTGATTTTAAATTCACTAGTGTGTGTGCCGGGGGGGGAGAGAGAAACGCCAGTGATATGGAGTTGGAAAAAAATTCGGAGGTGTCCGAGAGATTTTAATAACACCGTGGTGTTTCAGGGTGGTCGCCTCATTTGCAGCCTCTGCTGGGCTGTCTCCACCCTTCGTGGAATGGTTTGCTTTACCCAGGAACAGAGTCTAGTTCGCTTTTATGTCGCAGGATCCCCCGACCCCATAGGGAAGGAGACTGCAAAACGTTTTATGTGATTTGGCACCTCACAAAAGTTAAGTTCACTGCGAGATTGAACAGTGAAAACTCCAAACTGGGTGGAAAGCTCCCAAACAGTGAGAAATGGGCCAGTGTAGACCTCAGTGAATTTGGATTTTAAATTTGGGACGAAAAAAGGATGTCTTTGATAGACAGGAAAAGAAAAGAATGGGGGAGCGTGGCGGGAAGAGGGACAATGAGTGAAGGGAATGAATATGGTCTGTAGAGAGAGAGGAGTGGGGGGGGGGGGGGGGGAGAGAGAGAAAAAGAAAAACAAAAACCAAAAAGAAATGGCATGGATATAGTAGAGTGTACAAGCCATGACACCACGAAATGGAAGAATGTTGGTCTGCCAAAGCCACTGCAGATTGTCACACTTCAGTGTCCCCAGAAAAAGATATGTATGTGTTTGTCAGACATTGTATAGTTCTCCTTTACAGGACCGGACCAGATTGTCCTACCTCTCTCGTTCCTCATTGTAATCTCCCCTCCTCCTCTCCCGTCTATTATTCTTATCTTTCATTAATGGTACGAAAATCCAGTGTGTTCCATTGACATGAGGAAAGGCGGATTAAGAAAAAATAAATTTGATCACATTAAATAATGAGTTGCTTTTCGGCTAAAATTTGTCCTCATGCCTGGCCTCACAAGGAGGGCGGCAGTCTGTTACCGTAATCACTGTATTGGGGAGTTGTTGCTTGTGTCAGGGCGAACTCGGTGTCAGTCCACATCTTCAGCTACAACACCTAGCTATTGTGGCAGCTATTGATACAAGTACAACGTCAGCACTGCGTGAACTTTGCCTAAGTTTGTTGGTGTATTTTTTTGGCGTTCTTCCTGTCATGTAGCTGTCTTGTTCTCCACACTTAATTACCCGTCCCTGCCGCCTCACTTTGTAAAACAAAAATGTTTTCATGGGATAATTTGCTGTGATTTAAGATTTTTTTTTTCGTTTATTTATTTATTTATGTTTAATTTCACTGTTGATTTCACGTTAATCATCTCAATCCACAATAATAACTGATGTGCATAAAAAGAAGAAAGAAATATAAATCGAAAACGTCTTTGTGAGAAAACAGCAAACTACTTTTTTTGTTTTTGTTTTGTTTTTAAGCAGAGATTATAATATTCATTCTGTCCCGCCCCTGATGAACCTGGTGCAAGTGAAGGCTTTGCAGCCACGCTCCTTACACCCATCCCATCAGTGTGCTTGATGGTTTCTATATTCTATACTCATCGTTGCTATCTTTGTCTCTATAGTTATGAAGGTGGTGATAGTCGTAGTGGTTGTGGTGGTAATCCTGCTAGTGGTGATGATGTGTATATCTAGTGGGTCTGTAAGATTCCAAGTGTATGACATTCTACCTTTGGACTATAGAAACTTGAATTTTGAAACATTAGTGCACCACGGAACGTGTTCCGCGAAAATACAAAAGTATAACTAGGTATTCAGTTTTCAGCTGGTAAATCTATCAGGTTTTCAATAATTATATAAGAAGTAAGATAATTTATTTTACACGGATGCTGGCATCTAAAGTCTATCATGAGACCTTCCAGTATCTGTAGCATTAGCCGAAGATAGTGATGCGCAAATACAGTTTGAGAGAAAAAATAAATAAATAAAACAAAGCAAAAACTCAGACATCATTTTATTATTATTATTACTGGTACACAAAGTGAAACATCTATTCAATGCAGCTTTCGCCATTTTTATTATCATTGCCCCCTTCCCCTCTTCCCATTAAATTCTCTCAGTGGCCCAAAGCAAATCCTGTTTTGTGTGATCAATCATCGAATAAAAAAAAAAGTTCTCACACACACACACAACACACACACACAGCACGAGGGGAAAAAAAAAAGGAAGAAGAAGAAAAAGAAAATCATTGAGGAGAACAGTATTTCTACGGTAATCAGTCTTCATTAGGATAATTAGAGAATAAAAAACAACAGACAAACAAAGATGAGAAGACGAAGTCAAAAGAATTAAGGGATTCGGGAGACCAATGAAGCATAGAGGCTCTGAGGAGATTTAGAAGTTGTAAATGGAGGAGAGAGTAGGCATGGCCCATGTAAATTTTGAATTACGTGAATCAAGGCAGAGAGAGAGAGAGAGAGTGATGAGAGCGAATATTGCATATATTGTGTTAAGGAGTATTTGTTTCCATGGGATCAGGTGAAATTTATTGTCTTTCTCTTCCACCTGTCCTCTCTTTGCAATCTCATGCCCAATTTTAAAGCCTCCGCCCCCCCTTTCTCCCCCCCCCCCTCCCCCCCTTCCCCAACAGACTTTTCTTGCCGGGACATTGAGAAACAGAAAAACATCGGAGCAAACATGTATAGTTTGTGAATACAGCTGATGACAAATTTAGAGGTAAAGAGTTAATGGGTGGTTCGCCATGAAGGTAGGACGGACTCATTCTCGAGAAATTAAAAAAAAGTAATAATAGTAATATATTCATGTTATTAATATGTATCAGCAAATTACACAAATTATTTCTCTTTAACCCCCACCAAACAGAAATGTTAACTGAAAGAGATATTTTAAGAAATTAATTATTGTAACACATATTTCACATCGCCCGCTCATTCTTTCTCACTGTAGGCTTGTCCCCCTGTAACCTGTTGTAGAGTGTCATTTACTCAAAAATTCGGGCATCCCGACAACGGATAAATTACACTTTTATCTAGAGAGGGGAATGGAAGAATTTTGCCCCACCATTACAATCAAATACAAACAATGCCAGTAGGACAGTGCATGTTCAGGCTGGTATAACTGCACAAACAACGCAATGTGCGGCAAAGCATTCCTAGATCAGTGTGGGTTATCACCAGAGCTGTACTTATCGGGCCGGTTAGACTTACTGGCGACCGAGGAGACCAGTAAGAATATGTTCATGTTCTGGATGCAGATTATATTGCGTCCAGCTTTGATCAAATTGGCTTGATTGAGTTTACCAACTGCCAGGCATC
>JBCAUA010000019.1:652576-670937 GCA_038406235.1 Peronia verruculata | reverse complement strand
CTCTTTATTTCCTATCGGTGAAATTTCGTGTCAGTGAAATCACCGATAGGAAATAAAGAGGAGGGCACGACTTCTTTCGCGGCGTACTTCAGTCGTGTGTGGCAGTATATTTTCAGCCTTAGCTGGAAACATTACGTTAGATGTCTACATATATACAGACAAAGACACAGAACAAATAACAATAGAAAGTATATACATCAGCGCCATGTTTCACACCTATACTGCAAGAATTTTCTTTGACTTGTTCTATATGTAGCTGCTCTGGAAAAATCCATGTGTCATGGAAAATCCCTGACGAAAAGATAAAGATCCTCCAAACTGTAATATACCACGCACCTGTCATCACACCAAGAAGAACCCATAGAGACAAAAGGTCACCTCTCATAACTGAGATTTTTGTAAACTAATAATAATAAAATAAAACACATCTAAAATTCCTTTATCTGTCAGTGTGAACAGAACAAGTACCAGCGTCTGTTGTCTAAATGTCTCCATTATAAAATTCTCCCAGTTCATGAAAGCAAATCTTTGGTAAGTGAATGGCACCAATGAAGTTTGAAAAAAAAATTGCATAGCAAAAAAGGAAATCTTTGACAAAATGGAGTGAAAAGAGCATAAGGGAATTCAGTCCTCACCAGTAAGACTACTTTTGCTTACTGTGTTATCTCTGATGAAAAAAAAATAGCCCCAATTCCCGCACATTTTTCTTTTTGTAAGGGCAGGAGGAGGGAGGGGAGATGTGGTCTCCCAATCTCATAAAAGTGCACAGTAAGCAAGGAGCTCCAATAATCAGAAAATAATGATGAAATGAGTGTCCACCTGCGTGCAACATTAAAGCTTACTGACCACTTCCACTTTTGATGAAAAAAAAAAAAAAGAGTAATAATTATATCTGAAGTGACAGATCATTTTTTGTGTTAAATTCATTTTCTCCTAGGGATAATTTCTTATCTGGCCAATCTGGAGGACGATTCTACAGTAGCAGAGAACAGAGTTAAACATCAGGTTGTAATGAAAAATGATAAATTAAGCCATAAAATTGTCTCAATCTGCCAATTCCTGTACACACAAGAGAAGCAGGCAGTATCAAGAGAGACTATATTTAAGATAAATAGGGCACAGATAGTTTTCATGTTGAGAAATGAAGCAAATAGGAGTTATGAATACACTTATAGTATCTGTTCCAGAGGGTCTCTGCTCCAGACTCACTGTTTTCATGGGCTATTCTGGGATTACGGAGGCCCAGTTTACTCTTTAACCAGACTATGAAGCCACTGTCAATGGGTTTTGGGGATTTAAAATGTAAGAACACAGTGATTTCTTCAACCTGATCAATTGTAGTGCCTGGCATATATGGCAGGCCTTCTCATTCGAGACTCCTATCATTTGATTTTCTGGGCAGTCAAGCACCTCAAACAAAGAACACTCCATGCTATTAACTACTTATAATGAGGTGAATACAAGTGCAAGCACCCATGAAATTTGTTTACATGTGTTATACTCAATTTTCTAGAAGTTCCATTGCTCTAACTTTTAAATTTCTGTGTATTTCTAACCTTAACATGATGCTGTGCTAAAATACCAGCATTTTGCTTCAAGAAACAGGGATGTCAATCTGTCTACATGAAACAGTAGGAAAAGTCCCTACCATATTCTTTAGCAATACATAAAACTGAAGTATAGTGATTGTAAATAATACCAGATTTGAGGCCAACAGAGAAATTACTGACTGCCAAAAAAGTAGGAAATCCTACTAAAGTAGAAATTTGACATCCCTGTTAAAAATGAAAGCCAACGTTTGCGTAGTTTCCAACATTAGATGGATTTTATCCACAATAAAATGTCCTCTGCTCACTGTCATGTAACTATTCCCTGCTTCTGAGCAAGCCAGTAATAGTAATACAAACATATAAATCCCCTGGACAAAAGATCACCAACAATGGACATGTGTGCAAGACATCTCTTGGCTAAGGCTTCTAGTGAATTCCAGGCAGACATTTCTTTGCTATGTTCAACATATTGCTAAGAAATTTCTATCATTCTTTAGCCAATGTATGTATACTTTTTTATGACAACAACATTATGGGCATGATACTAATATATGTGTATATTTCTTAATAATCTACTCTCATGTTTTAGTTATTTTTCATGCCGTACCTGAGCCGTGTCTAACAATGTTAATGCAATCACATTAAAAAAAAATTAATACATTTTGAAATAATTATGTTACATGTTGCAATAATAATGTATTAACACATAAACACTTTACAAGTTGCAGTAATGATAAAAGTAACTGAGTACAGATGATGGATGCTGATAGTTAGAATATAATGCTGCAGGTTAAACTTTTAGAGGTTTTGTCCCTCGTGCTTCACCATCTCCATCTCCTCGGCCTCTGTCTGAGGAAGTTCTTCCAGGTCTGGAGCTGGCTCCACCCATTCCGTCAACTTCATCCCTATAGTGGTAGTGGTTGCACTCCGAGACATTAACATAGGTGGATTCAATGTTGCGTTGTTTCACACCAGTTTTATGCTCTATTTGCTCCACCATGCTAGTAATGTCTGTTACTAGCTGGGAGAAGGTGGGTCTCTGTGCCGGGTCTGCCTCCCAGCACTTCAGCATGATCTCATATCTGTGGGCAGGGATTTGTGAGGATTACAATGAGAGAAAAAAATCCACCAGTCTCAAAGGAGTCAAACAGACAGGAATAAGATAGGATCATTACAGGAAAAGAAAATAATACCAGGCCCACACTGTGTCATCTCTGTCTCTACTAGACCCTGGACCTAATCCTTCATCTTAATCTGGGTATCAACATTAAGAATCCTGGTTTCCATTATGAGATCTGTGAGGGAAACACAAGTAAAGTCTTTATTGAATTTTTTTTTTTTTTCTTTTTAACAACAAGAAAATAACAAAACTAATGAAAGCCTGGCAGCTGTTGTTGCAAACTAATTCTTTTTTTCATACCATTTCACTGTGCACAACAAAAGCCTAAATATCCTCTCTATCACAAGTGACCAAAACTTCTTCATTTACAAATGGCCATAGCTAACTGAACTGTAACTTAGTTATAGTGGTCAGCAAATATATGTAAAGACACTTCCATAGTCTCAAATGTTAGGATATATTTTTCTCATTTCTCCAAATTCACCTCACATCAGAGTAAAACAATTCCCTGTGACCTCGGATGGAATATTTCTTTAATTGTGCATACAGCCTAATGATAATGCAGGGTGCATAACAGTGCATGATGCAGAGTGGCCTTTCTGGGTCTCCATAGAGAGATTCAGGGTTGATCATGGCACAGCCAGTAGTTAGTACTTAGTCAAGTGTGCAGTCCCATGGTATCACCAACTGTTTGCTGCTTCTGTCACAACTTCACTGATACCAATGGTATAAAGTTTGTCCAAAAATCTGTCTCTAAGTGTGGGAAAATGGACATGATCAGCCCACCATCAACTATTCCTTCTTTCCCTAAGATCAGATATCCTGAGTACTGACCAGCACTTCGCATCTACACACAGAATCTTTTTGATAGATACCACACACTTGTGACTGGCAGATGACCTAGCAATGAGAGTCCAAACTAGGCTTGTTCATGAAACAGTTTGTAACTCTGAATAACTCTGAATGCTTCTGATTGCTCAAGGGAAAGTAAAGAATGGATGTTGGATGAATCATGCATAGTGGGTAGGACTGAATGCAGTAGGGGGTTTAGGAGTGAACAGAGTGAGGGAGACTGGTTGCACTGCTGATGCTTAGCACAGGACCGCAAAATTGACAAAGCAGTGAAGCTTTGGAAAGGAGATGACTAGTCTACTTGGTGATATGTTTCTGATATGAAGTTGACAATGTTATTATACTCTGTTACTCACCATACTTTACAATGGCTGATGAGTTTAGTACTTTCCTACAATAGTCTGCATCATATTGACATAAATTATGAAACCAAGTGGTGTGATACATCAAATAAGTGTTTTTTCTTGCTAACAACTTATTCACTAGGCTGAAGTCAATGTGGATACACTCACAGCTGGTCTGGACAGTAGTTAGGATGGGGCATCCGCCGTCCAGCCTTCAAATACCGGATCATATCCCAGCTATCCACCTCTGGATATGGCATCAAACCTCTTGTCATCAGTTCCCAAAAGACAACACCATAGGACCACTGTGGAATGAATTCAAAGACAGGAAAAATCTGTGAAAAAGTACAGACCTTTCTTATGGTACATAGGTGTATCAACTAGGAGACATGTAATATGAAAGTCATAACGTTTCAGTCCTCTGTGCCAAATACTTTGGCCAGATGCATGATTTGAGTATTAATAAGCACTATATGACTCATTCAAAGCTTGTTTTATAAATATACAAATCAACTTATTCCAACACACTGAGCCACCACTTGCCTTCTGTCCTTCTTATGCTGATATTGTGTTCATCCTTATCCTTAACAGTGTAACAGATGTAACTAAGTAGTCGGGTAAAAGATGCATTATTTTGAGAATCTGATGTTAAACATGTCATAGCTTAAGTAAGTTTTACAGCTGATTAGAATTATTGTTCAAGATTTCACGCTGACTACATCTGGCAAAACTCATGCATGCTTTAAATTTTCACAGATAAAAAGTTTGATAGGTTAGGAGTTTTTGGGAAGAGAAGAGTCAATATCTGGTAAACTAGTAAGTTTCTTGATGCTTTAAATCATATATTTAACATGCTACCATTTATATTATTTTCAACTTAAAAAAAAATGGCATTATTCTGGCCTGCGTATGACCATAACTAGTTATAAGTTCAAGAGCAAAAAAAAAAAAAAAATTCAAAATAGGCAGCTGGCATATTATAATTTTCATACACTAAAAATAATTGATAAATGAATCAAAGTTTTGTTAAAAAAAAACACACACACAAAAAAAACACTCACAAAGTAAGGAAGATAACATGTGGTGAATACCATAATAAATACCATAATAATATATTCAAATGTGGTGTGAATCCTGCAAAATGTACACAAATTTTTAAATGACAATAAATGCAAAACTTATTGATTTAGAAACAAGATTAATACATAAATGAGTTTATGTTTACAAATGTTCAAACAAGTGACCAGGAGCACATATTTTTTGGACATCTCGTATTTTTTCTTTCTTTCAGCAAACAAATGAGTGCGTCTGAAGTCATCACTCATGGCCTCTTAGCAACTTACCACATCAGATTTGGCACTGTATGTGCCCTTCTCCAAGCTCTCTATGGCCATCCACTTCACTGGCAGTTTGGCTTTTTTGTTGGCTGAGCTGTAGTATTCTTTCTCATAGATATCCCTGGCCAGCCCAAAGTCAGCCACCCTCACATGAAACTCTTCGTCCAGCCTATAGTTGTTGGGATGTGAAACATGAGTAATTTGTGCATTTCTGTGCTGCATTCCATCTAACTACATGTGTTGGGCCCAGAGCAAATGAATCAGAAGTTGGTCTGGATGATCACAAGTTACAGCCATTTTCCAGTATGCTCTGACTCAGATACCAAATTTATTTTTTCACATTAGAAAAGGTTGACTTTTTTTTTGTGTGTGGAAAACAAATAAAAAATGTTGGCATCTCAGCTGAAAAATAGTTAAAGACCATAACTTGAAATATCCTGGTGCGACTTTTGACTCAAATACCCTAGGCATGAGACATATAACATTTCTTGCACAAGTGGGTGAAATGAATTAGATGTCAAAAAGGGACAAACTGTACAAAAAAAAAAAAAAAAATGAATTTTACTAACTATAGTGTCATAGAAATTAACTCTCATTATGAATATCCTGGCACACAAAAGTGGCAGCTAAGCAGTTTTTCCACCACAGTTAAATATACTCTTTTCATTCGTAGCAATGATTTTGTACATAAAAAACATACATCAAACTTATGTCATCCTGTCAGACATTAACAATCTCTTAAATATGAAGTTGTAATGACAATTCTGGAAAACATAGTCTGTTAGAATGCGACAGTATGTGTCTCACAGCCAGTCGAAATGAAACATAAGTCACTGGGTTAGAACGGAAAAAATTGGCGGGGGGGGGGCGGCGGCGGCTTTGTCACACAACAAATTTTTTGCCATTGCAGAAATCAAAACTACATTAATTTCTCAACAAGACAGTGTTTGTCTTTTCCTCCATTTATAAATATTTCTTCATTAAAATTGGGTTTTGTGAGGTAGGTATGTAGATTTATGCATTCGACCATTCATTTAAGTTCTATTTTCTTGGAATTTCGGTCATTGCTGGGGATCCCTCCTTGTCTCTTCAAACTGCAATATCTCTGGCTAGAATAATTCTAGCTCAAACTTTTTTGACCACCTGAATGGGTATGAAATAAACTTTCACATGAGACCAAAAGCCCCATTTGGTGAAAAATTGACATACATCTCATTTTGACTGGCTGAGAGACATACATGTATAACAAAAAAAAAAAACAAAAACAACATTTCAACTGCGTTTCTCCAGAAAAAAAAATAAAAAATTAATAAGTGTTGTGAATAAGGAAAGGATTAGAAGACTACACTCTCTTTTTCTCAGAAAATTTGACTAGCACTACAAAATCTGTGACCAAGCATACAACAACAACAACTTCTTTTCTTTCTTTCTTTTATCTGTCCTTTTGGACTGTCTGGGGTGTTCAGGAGAGAAAAAGCTTTCGGTCTCTCTCAACAACAACTACTACAAGAACAACTCCAATAACAACAACAACAAAAAGGAATGAGTGAAAGAAAGAGGAAGTTTGAGAAAAAGCACCAGCATGACTGAAAGGTCACTGATCACCAGAGCCCTGTTGCATGAGATGAGATGCACAATGCACCCCATAAAACTCAATAATAGTGTGCTTGAAATAAGTTCAAAATTGTAGATTATACACGGCTAAGCACCAGCGTGCCTTTAGTTTGACCTGTGCTGACGGCCGGTGCCCCACAGCTGAGGGTGGTGTAACTGCTGTGACTTAGTGAAAATGTGTGGTATTTTAACACAACACATGCCATAGAAGATCATGAAGCACTGAGACAAAATAGGAACATAAAGGTGATAATCAGAATTTTTTCCGTGGTAAATTTTTCAATGATATATCTCTTGTGAAAGAGAAGATGACACTTGTCAAAAAGTGGGTAAATTGCGTTATGTTTTATAATATTTTCACCTTTTTCTATCTCCAGTTATCAGATGAAGGCTGTGCATTTTGTCCGTTTCAAAACTATGGTTGGAAAGAAGAGGATTTAAGTTTTCCAATAGTGGTAAAAAAAAAAAAAACAACCCTCCTACTAAAATTGGTTCCGCCACAATCTGCCATTGAAATACTGCTGGTATCTCGGATCTACCGGGAAAGGCTTGCAGTGCACGATTGCAGACACTTTGAAACAGTTTAAACATTGTGTTATTTGCAGTATGCTCTGACATGGAGACATCATACAGATGCTGCATAAATGAGCACACAATCAAAGCTATATATTTTATGTGGGTCGAGGAAAACTCTAAACATTTTCAAGTTTATTCTTCATTTTGCTGGTATCTATTGATTATACTTGTGTTTTGGTTTGAAGAGGGTTTGTGTTCATTGCTGGCTGTAAATGTGCTGCTTCATTTTTTATTGCATGCACTCTCTTCTCTGACTTCAAGTGGTGGAATGTATGAGCATCCACCCTGTTCAGCCACAAAACCCAGTTCAAATTGATGTCATTCTATGAAGGGAATACAGTGGTTTTCTGAATGTGATGTTTAGGGAGAGCCTGTTGAATGAATGTCTGTGATAAACTTCATGTAAATGGCTACAGACTGTTGTCTGTATAGAAGCTATTGTATTTTCTGCTAATGGTTGTGTGTGAATGGAGTGCATATATATTTCACTACATGCTTCATTCATTTACTCATTGTCTTTAGATTTCTCCATGGTCACTATGGTTGTTTTCATCATGGCAGGGGTTAACTGCTTCCTGAGGCCGATGCTGCTTTTAATACATTTGTTGCAATATATTTCAATTGGCAGCGATCAATATCTTTTTCAATAGTGACATTTTAGTATAGAACAAATTCGGCCTTATACTTATCACGGGTTTGCTTTAGTCTCTTTTGTCCTATAATCTCTCTCCTGATAGCATGTCCTCCTTCATTCACATAATAATGATGTGTAAATCAAGCCAGTGTGCTCATAACTCATGTCCTAATTTTAAAAGTAAAACACAATTTTCATACAATGTAGAACTGGTCACGGGGGGGGGGGGGGGGTTCCTTTCAACCAAAAAAAGATAGTTTGAACCTGGCTCTATGGAGATATTCATTGTAAAACTAATAAGCAGTACAATTTTTAAGAGAACTACACATTTGTTTTTTCAACAATTTCTTGAAGCACAACTAACTTCAAAACACCAACCAAAACTAGATTGGAGGAAAGAAGAAAAATTGGTGACATTGGTGGTCAGTCATAACATGATGATGTTCACTTTAGACACAATCTTAGAATAATGGGCTGAAAATATGATATCACGGCAAGACCACCTAGTGGCACCAGCCAACTCTGAAATTTGAAATAGCCGGCAGGGAATTACCCTCCAGTGTCCCATTGACAGGTGATTTATTGCCTTGCCGTAGTGAAACTAAAAGCACGCTGAGGGCTGGTTTGCACATCCATGTAAAATATAACATGTAGCCTACAGGTCTTTTCTAATTAAATCACATACTGGCTGCAATATTAGATAAAAACTTTGA
This sequence comes from Peronia verruculata, assembly GCA_038406235.1. NCBI lineage: Eukaryota > Metazoa > Mollusca > Gastropoda > Systellommatophora > Onchidiidae > Peronia > Peronia verruculata. The sequence goes on along the minus strand of JBCAUA010000019.1, from coordinate 662,197 downwards.
ATTTTCCACATAAATGTACGATGATCTGGAGATGATTGAAGTGAGCCACTCTAAAGATTTGACGGTTATTTTGACTCATTATCACATGATGATGAAAAATTAACTGCAATAGCTATCATGCAATTTTAAGGCAGAATAGCCACTGACAAAAAAGTGACCAACTCTGGGCACTGACATGCATTCTCCTGCAAAGCAGGCTGTTAAGTTATGCCCATGACTTTTGCTTTAGTTTATCTCCATCCTTTGCAATAGTCCATTATCTTTTACATCTCATGGGGTAATATGGCTGTAATTGTGCTGATGTGTCTTTGAACTCCTAACACAAAAAATACAAACAATACCTCAATGACATGGAAAAGATAACAGACTATTCCAAAGGAAGGAGACAAAACTAGAGCAAAAGTCATGGACATAATTTACCTTCTACAAAGATGATGTTACGGGTGTGATAAAGCTCAATAAGACAAAGTATAAATCAAATTTTAAGTGGTTTGAATACAGACAAAATAACAAAGTGCTGATGACAAATATTTTGACGACATAGCCTCATTGTAAGATCACTGGTACTCAACACTGCTTTAGAGCTACACCATCCTACATTTTCAAAAGTTGCCCTGGTCTGGGTCATAGAGAGTTAAATCTAAGTTAGTATGTAAGTAACAGACTGAAATTAAAGTCACACAGGACAAACATTATCGTTTAGTGCAAGTAACTCTTTCATATTTCCAGTTTCACTGTCATCATTCTGAACTTATATCGCAAACTATTATAAAACTGCGATTGTCTTGTGGTTTCAGTAAAAGATGGGAGTTGATCAGCCAAAAGTAGGAAAGTTGGTGACAACCAAAAAGTCAGAATTCCGACTAAAGTCGCAAGTTTGACATCCCTGTTGAGTACAAGGGCAACTCGAGAAAATTGAACCTTATTCTACATAGCACATAATCAAAGAGTTTCTATACAAAGTATATAAGGCATATAACATGAAACTGCCAGAATTTTACGTTGAATCAGTCTATTGACATTCAGCAGTTCAAGTCAAATCAGTCTGACCAATTCACGGGCTGCATGGTATGATACGGGATTTACATTCAACATATTCAGCACCGAAAGAGATGTAGGTAAATAAACAACTTACATGCAATTTCTAGCCGCCAGATCTCGGTGTACAAACTTGAGACTGGACAGGTAATCCATGCCTTTGGCAATGTCGATGCCAAACATGATTAAATCTTTTATGGTGGGTTGCTGAAATCAAAGGCCACACATGGTTATGGACACATTAGCTCATGCGAAATTAAAGACTGCAGGTTTAATCAACATGCAAATCAGGTCTTAACAATCATTAGATAAGGCAGATTACCCTACAAAAATAGCATGAGTTGTGAGTGAAACTGCTAAAAAAAAAATTCAGACTTACCTCAGGATAATATCTAAAATCGGAAGATTTGATAAATTCTGACTAGGCTTCACCGCTTATACTGGAATGGGATGAAAGGAGGTCAAACAGAAATCTGCACAGATTATAGTGATGGATCCCATGCGCCAGTCCAATCTAAACCCAACGCTTAAGTACAAGAGCAGATGTGACATGAGTGGTAACTTTATATTTTCCAATACATTACGATCACTTATATCTCACATCTGCCCCCAACATATGTATCCAACTGTCAGTGTCTCTGCCACATGGAAGAGCCAGGACATGAAGATCTAAGCAGTCAAAAACATACATAATAAACCAAAATACTGCTCAGCCAACATATTACTATGACTTTGATGTGTGAGTACAGCTGGCGATTGAATTTTGACTGTATGCAGAACTCTTTCATACCTAATCCTTCCAATCTCCCCTCCCCTGACTTTAGACAATGACAGATCTTCTGTTTGTTCCCACCACATAATCCTCCATCACAGACCACACGAGCAGTGTTCCCCCACAGCATATACAAATAATTATGGCTTTCTTCCTAATATAGTTCGTGGTGAAAATTAATAAAAGTACATGATAAGATAGGTCTCTAGATTGAGAATATTACTAATGGATTGGAATGGCAGTAAATTAACAAGTTTTTGCTCTTCCCTTTCTTATGAGCATTTCACTCTCATAAAATTGCAAGTAATGAATCTCTGATTCAATATTCCATTTATACATAGTATCACAGTTGTGATATCAATTTAAAAGTCAGGCTACAGGGAAGAACTAGGAAATACAAATGTATGGTGAATTTAATTTGTAAAGAAAACAATTGACCCTTTCAGCAAATGAAACTTATTTCTTTCCTTAATCTCATCCTGAGTAGTTAATTTTCCCCATTATATATTATGCTACCTAATAAGCACTCACATCTGACAACATCTGGATAATTTACACTGAGAGCAAAAGGGCAAATTAATCCTATGCATAAGCAGTGAAACATACTTTCTTCAAACAGGAGAATACTGTTTACTCATACTGGTTCTCACTGATACCAAATTTGAAGGGCCACTAAACTTCCAAATATTAGGCAAGGTCATTCCTTGTGACTGGGTGGCATTGTCAAAAAAGTCTAAAGATGCTGCAATATCTAATGTACTATTCACATCCTTCACTTGGGATAGGTTCAAAGTACAATACTAAACACATATAACCAGGGATATATATGAACAAGTAGGGATATATGCCAACATATGAATTCAAGACGCTATAAAGAACTTGATTTGCTCTATTAAGCTCCATTTCAACAAATATATATGTGTATGCAGTTGTTTGTGCAAAAATGATTGCCATGATACTATCATGTTTTATCAATAGAGTGTGTACCGATTTCCTCCTAAACCATCCTCTGACCTCTTCATGACTTTTCCGTTTCTGTTGTTCTTTTGATAATTCACTTTTCAAGCATCTACTATCTTTTGTTAGTGAACCTGCAGTTAGTACAGTGACAAAAAAATAGATAAAAGCATCAGTGAAAGATGGAGCACAATGAAAGCGTAAGTGAGAAAAAGCAAATGAATAAAGCATTAATTTTTGAATGATTAGTTTTCATTGCTGAATTCAATCTGTAGCAGAATGAGTGGGTGTTATAGTACTCATGAAATTTTTATCATTAGTATTTCATTGATGGCTATCAGTCAAGTGTGAAATATTAAAAATGTTATTACAATCAAAATACAGTGAAATATTCTAGTGTCAGACATGGTGAGTGGAATTCACCTAAACTTCATTAAATTACACTGCCGAACAATGCTATGTTTTTCTTAACGTGAACATGCACGGTGTTTAAACAATAACAAGGCTAATTCACTAAGGGCAACTTGATGAAAAAGCTCTCCTCCTACTACCAATGTGTTTTCTTTTTTCTTTTTTGCTTTGTGTACTACATGAAACAATGAGGTGCTACTACTACTACTGTCTGTTTCATATCAGGCAGAAAGAAAATTTCCTTACATTTTTCTCATCACGGATATAGGTCAGTAGGTCACCATGTTTCATGAAAGGTAGGACGACCAGAGGCATAGCATCCAGATCCAGGCAAACACCAATCAGGGTCAGCACGTTGGGGTGATTGAAATCTTTCATCCTAAGGGCCTCTTGCAAGAAGCTCTGTAGCTCTATGTCTCGTGGGTTGTTGTCTGGGAGAATGAGGATGATATTGTTATTTCATGGGTAGGTCATAAAATCAATGCCCATTTGACTGGCACTTCTGGCCCATAAATAAAAATATAACTAACTGCCTCACTGGGTTTGGTAGCTCAAAGAAAAGAAAGTAACCAGAGATTATTGTTTTACAAATGCATCTCACACAAAACTGAAATTGTAATAGCTATAACCAGAGGTACTAGACTCAGCTGACAATATCTGATTTATATAATACCATTTTGCCACACATATTGTCAGAGAATGGAGCCAGGGATAGAAATACACATTACCAAGGACTCTCACTCTAGATATCAGGTCTGAAGCAACAATGATGATCATGGCATGCTAGTCTTCTTTGTTGTCAGTCCTCTTCAAGACTCAATGTTGCAGATTCATGTTTTTTAATGTGCACCTGTTCAAGATGTTAGTATATGTTGGCTCTTCTTTCCCTTTATTTTTCCATGCAGTATCCATTTCTTCAGCCATTTTTCTTACTTAAGCATCACAAAAATTTTGTGTGGATTAACAATTCAGTTTACAGATTTTTGGTGTCCAACATTAGGCTAACAAAACACAAAACAGCAGTGTAGTTTCCCCCTTCTTGTGCCATTCTAGAACATGATCCCTGAACCCTTGAGCATTAATCTGCACATCTGTCAGCTGGATCACCCACCATGTAAAGTTTTTACAGCCACCAGGATGTCTCCTTTCTGGTCAGGCAGGGTCAGGAAACCTCGCTTAACACATCCAAAATTGCCTGTAGGTGGAAGAGAAGCCTGTGAGACACATCACCATGGCAGAAAATCTGAATTCATCATTATTGCAGCAATACTTTGCCCTAGATTAGAGGGTGTGAAAATCAGCAATGAGGCAAAATATAGGTACAGATTGTTTACTACAATGTCTTTAGCAGGATCTTTATTCTTTCTTATCCATCATCTTCTAAAGTAATTTATCTCAAGTTTGAAAATCAACATCAACATCAGAAAAAAAAAAAAGAAGAAAAAAACTGATATGAATTTAAAAAAAAAAAAAGTGGCTTGACTGCTTTGATATGACTTTGAAAAGTCAGTTCTGTGATTCCTTGCTATTTGATTCTTATTGTCAGCTTTCAGTTTGATTGAAATTGAGAAGATTGGTCTGCATGCCAACAGAAATCTGGTCACTCATTCATGGCTCTCAATCCAATTTTGGATCAACTGCTTTGGATCATTACCTTTGATGAGAAAAAATCTACTGGATTTTGTTGATTTGAATGCAATGGATTAAGGATTTCAATAAAAACATAATACTGGAGGCAATCTTCATGCCTGAAATAACTTAAGAGCTCAAGATAACCTGACACATATTCAACTCATTCAATTATTTCAGCATAGATTTACTTCCAGGTTGTATGTGATTTGCACACTGTAATTCTTGGAAAATCTCCTGTGGTATTGAAAATGATGAAAATCAGAAGAAAAGACACAAAAACAAGAATTGTGCCTTGTGACACACTCATTTTGATAACATGCTTTGCCAACAGGATGTTCATTCATATTAGGAATGGGTAATAAGATTGATCACGGCTGAAAGGCTGACATACTTTTGTCCATGATGTTCAAAGGATATGTCTGTTAATCCCAGGGGAATGTCAGTTACCTTTGCCAATTTCATCAGCCAATGTCAAGCACTCTCTGTCCACCAAAAGATGTTCGGATTCAATCAGACGCAACGTTTCCCCATCAATATGTGCATGGGCAGAGAGAGTGGTGCCATCTGCTCCGTAAGTGCCTCCATCTTGGTAGTCTAAATTAAACAGAAATTGATTAGAAAGTACAATCATTTTCAGAGATTAAGTCATACAAGATATAAAACTCTTTACACTGCGAGGAGTAGAAAAATGAAGCCTGACAGGACAACATTACTGCTATGCAAAACTCTTCTGAACCCTGCGATTTATAAAAACAAACAGTAACATAGTAAAACTATTGACAGCTCCCACTTACTGTGATTTAAACTTACTACCTCCCACAATAACTGTCTTTTGTTTTATGTCATAACTTGAGAAACTCATTCTAATAAGTATTAAGTATAACTTAAAAAAAAAAAAAGGGGGGGGGGGTCACATAACAGACCATGCAGTAGGTTATAAAACAAACCTAAAGTGCACTGTTAAAATCACTTGAGATTTGGGGTAACAGGAGAGAATTTAGGCTTATGCCACATTTCATGCTGAAAATTAAAGAACTGAGTGCTCTGCAGTGTCCAGTGCAAACAGCCTGCCTTCAGTGCAACTTCTGTCTTCACCACATATTACAACAAAGAAGTTTGACATTTGATTTTAAATAATTTGCTGACTGTTTTATCCTAGGTGAAATAAATGACTGACAAAGATACGGGGGGAAGTGGAGCAGGGATGTGATCAGTATGCAGGAAATCATATGATAAATTCTATCCAAGTACCCAGCAGTCAATGCTTACTAATGAAAATGAGTGATATATATATAAATTCTGTAGGACTTTTGTTATTGTTAGCACCTTTGAAATGTTCTCAGCTGTGAATATCTTTGTCATACCACTGCCAGCACTGGAGTCATGACTGCAGCACAATAATACACAATCTATCCTTTATATTACCAGTATCGATGGAATCTATTTTCACATGATAGGTGAACATCATTTTTACTGATGTACTGCTTTAAGGCCAAGGCTGGCAGTGAAAGCCAAAATCCATATTTTTTATTTGAATATTTAAACGCATTGGAAGTGTGTCCCTCCTGTACCCTAGAGCAGTTTTTCGTGTAAAATGTTCATGGCTGCCAGAGAAACCTATGAAAATAGCTGCCATTTTGGATTTTTCTCCTACATTTCAATCCATTCTTTCATCCAATATAATATGTCTGATCTCTTTTTGCATATTTTGTAAAATAAATAAAAAATTCTGATGTATAATATTTGCAAATTTTCACATTTTCGAGAAGAAAAAAAACGGAGTGGCTATGTTTACAGCAGCCGTAAATTCTATTTCTGACTCTATTCTTACAGCACCCACAAACTGATGATGCAGACAACAATCAGCTGAAGCTTTGAGCGAATTACGTTAGACCCTAATGGCGATAGAGTCAGCTAGGCTCCAAGTAGGAGCGTAAGTTTTCCGCATTTGAAGAGCTGCAGGACTCAGTTACAACATATCAGGCTGAGAATTGTGTTCAGCTTTATGAAAGAAGCTGTAGATCTGTGGAGTCAACAATGAAAAGAACTCCTAAGAAGCTGTTTTAGGGGGCGTGTGGGTCCTGAGAGTGATTTATCGAATGCTTGGACTAGGGACTTTTAAGCTTCAAATTCCAATTCAGCATGTCCAAATTAGAGGGAAAAGTGTAGAAAAAAATTTTGTTTTGTCTTGACAGCGCCTCCGTATTGGATTTTGTGTTTTGAAAATTAGGTATTTTCGAAAGCCTAAAGCTCCTAGAGTATTTAATGGAATTGTGTGAAATTTTGCACATGAGTAAATATGATCCTATTTAAAGGACAAAATGCATTTGTTTTTTGTTTATATCTCATAAAATATTTTTTATAAATTTTTGAATATATATATAGATGAATGTAAATTTTTCACAATTTTCCATCAAATATCCAATATTCCTTCAGAAACGGAAAAGAAATTGAGAAAAAAACGATGCATTTTATCAAAACACATGCTGTGGAGAATGTTCATTCCAAATTTGAAAGCAATTAGTTTAGAAATAAAACCTTAAGGAAAGAAAGGAAAGAAATCATACATATTGAAAAAATCGCAATTGAATTTTCATAATCTCTATATACAGTCATTTATGGGATGCAGTTTTGGGACATAAAGCATATAATTCTGGCCCCATCCATTATTTTTATGGTATGAGAAGAGTTCAAAGTGTGTAAAAATAGGAAAACCCCCTTTTCGCTATTTTAGTCCCACAATCTTATTTTCAGGACCTGCACCCCCCCCCCCAAGACGACATTGTCTCTACCGAAGTAGGCTGTGCTTGCATTCACAGCGGGAGAAGATCGGTTTCCAGATCCAAAGGAGTCTGACCAAATCAGCAGTATGTACATACATGTCTATCAGTGCAGTATCATACCACTCTATATTTTGAAGATCTGAGGCCGGTCATCTCTCAAGACCACAAATGCCTTCTGCTTAGTCTTATCCCACTAATTTCTAGCTGCCATTACCACCACTACTATAAACAAAGCGATTTAAACACTGGTGTTAGACATAGTCTGCTAGCCTACAGCACCACTCAAAGGCCGCAACTATAATCATGTTTACAACAGTCAGCTGATTGTGGTCTACGCCATTAGTCATGAGGGTGCCATAAGAATAAAGGAAAATTAAAAGTTATGGCTGCTGTAAACCTAGCCACGGCGGCAAAAAATTGCAGGAAAGAATGCTCTCCAATTTTGAGAAAAAAGATATAATCTTTATCTTACGTCGCTGCACATTTCCTGAATATTTTAAATAAATCCCAGGGGCAGATTTTACAAATCTGAATTTTATTGCAATAAAAGCATATTTTGAGTAAATTACAATATCTACAAGTACAGTGAGTGTCAGTCTTTTTACCCATGATAATGTCTGTCTATGGTGACTATTCCCTTCAGAATCCGCTAAGAACACAGCTAGGTCAAATTTTGTTATCGATACTAAATTTGAAGGCCAACGCAAGGTCACTTGTCTGGGCTATAAAATGAAGGCATATGGTAAAAAATAAATAATTATGCACATACCTCACTGTGTAATTATGACAATTTGGGTCCTCAAAATCAACTTTTGACCCAAAAATGCATTGCATACAATCAATAAAAGGTAAAAGAATAAAAATATTGCAATAATGCAAAATTGACAATTTTGATCCTCAACATCCATTTTCACTGCCAATCTTGGCCTTAAGTTGGAGATGGTAGCATGAGGGTGTTTACAGTTTATATTGCCCACTGGTAGAACTAATGTAGTTTGTTCTCTGTTTTATGTTTATTTGCATTTGTTATTGGTAGCACCAATACAAATTTGTGTTTGCACAATCCTTCCTTTACCATTGACACCTCAGACCTAATTATTTTTAACTACGTATATCTTTCCATTGCTATTGTTAGCATTTGAGTAATCATTTACAAATAATTTACTAATTCCATTGGAAGCTTAAATGTTACTTACTTCATGTATATCTTTCTTCCACATTAGTATCATTAGTATAATTTACGTACAAATACATCACTGCCTTACCATTGTCAGCATTAGGATAGCGGTGAGAGTCATTACGAATAAGGCTGTTGGCGGCATCTTCCTGATCTGCTGTATACCCTACAGATCGACTCTCATCCCTTGTGGGTCTGCAAAAAAAAAATTTAAAAAAAATGAACTTGTATATTGCAGAAAATATATATTAAAAAAAAACATAAAACAGAGGACAAAAAAAAAAAAGACAAGAAACAGGTTGCAACAAGTTTTTTCTCTCCAGTTTTGCCATCAAATCACCTGCAAAATGATAAAACAAATTCATAAAATATTTAATAAAATATATACACCTATAAAGAATCTATATAAAATCATAACATTTAAGAAGAGATTTGTTTATATGGCAGATGGAAGATTAAGAACTACAGACCCTTGTGAGAAAAATAATGTTCAGATCACCAAAACAGCCTTGGTATTAGTTTGTGGTGTCGGTGGCCCTGCCATTGAGCCATCCGACTTGGGATCTGAAGTTCTGGGTTCAAATCCTGACAAGTCCTGACATTTTGTTCTTGAGAAAGACAATTTACACACATTTCCTGAGTCCGCTCAGGTTTGAACGGGCACCCAATTACAGACAGGAATATCAATCTGTCTCCATCAAAAAGTAGGAAAAGTTCCTGCCATAGTCTTTAGTAACATTTAAAACTGAAGTGTATTAATAATAATAATAATACTAGAGAGTATTTATATAGCGCTTATCCCCGTAATTACAGGCTCTAAGCGCTTTACAATCTATTATTACCCCGACAGA
>JBCAUA010000019.1:621400-638246 GCA_038406235.1 Peronia verruculata | reverse complement strand
TGAAAATCGATGTAAGAGTAGGCCTGAGTGCCGCTGTCCGGGCAAAATTCCCAAATTCCAAATTTCTACCCACAAAAATGCTCTCAGCAAAAATTGGCAACTTCTACAGGCCGAGATAATCCTGTCTCTTAGGATTGAAAGGCTTAAGGAAAAACAACAATGTGAATGTAAGGAGGGGATTCAATAAATATGAACAACATAGGATTCTGAGAAGGGCTTGTACTTACTTATCTCCCAAATGGAATGACACATTGCTGGCAGAAGAGCCCAGGTTGCCAGTTGGGGTGGTGGGCTTGACAGGACCGCCCAGCTCATTCTCCCGGCTCCCTCTGCGGACCAGCTGACCACCAGTGGTGGACACCTTGCCCAGATGAGATAGGGAGCCGGTGCTTCCAGTCATGGCCTGCTGCTTGAGGAATGTTGAGGATTTGCTCGCAGACGGAAGGGTAGCAGCGGCGTAGCCTGAGAGGTTGGACAGGAGCAAGGGAGGAAAAACAATAAAACACCAAGATTATGAACAGCTTTTTTCCATGCTGGCACATAAGGGACTAGTGAGCTGAAATACCTCACCGTTACATTAAAATCTAAGGCGATAGCTTACAAGTTTAAAGTTATTTTTTTTTTACTTCTATAAGTACATATATCATAAATAATTTTCTTTTTCAAAAAATCTTTTACTTCACGGTTCTAATGTTAGTAATTCACCTATTTCCTTTTCTTCTTTTTCAGTCTAAAATAACAAACAGAAATTGATTTCTTCTTTTGCTTGATCATATCAGTCAGCTTACTAATTCCTTAAAGTAATTATCAACAACAAAAAAAAAAAATATATTAAAAAACTTCCCTTTCTCAAATTTGCATGATTACCAATGTAATTATGTTACATTTCCTGCTCTCCAATAAATGTAATTGGCAAAATCATAAACATGAAAAAAAAATGAGGGGGTTGGGGGAGAGAAGAAACATATTTATGATTTAACAAGTCTCTTCAGAGAAGTGCTAATTTATGATTTAACAAGTCTCTTCAGAAAAGTGCTGATCTATTTCTCGCAGATTCACAGATGAAAAGTATAGGGATGGAACAGAGAAGGTGCATATCCCCATCACCACAATAACTTTCTATCACATCTCAAAACCCCATGCACATATCACCTGATGGTAATATCACAAATAGACTAACTCTTCAGTGCAGCCACTTTAGTGCAAGTTATCAACCAATTTAAAGACTATAGAGGGATTGCCATCTAACCATTGCATTCTCTTATGACAGCATTTTTTTTTTTTTTCCCATGCAAACAGAGATGGTTTTGGTGAAATTCTTCAGCTTGATCTATGAGTGAATGTTTTGACAGTTGAGTCAAGAGGGAGGATAGAAAAAAAAATGAAGACCGAAAAAAAGAAAGAAATAATGGGAGAAGATAGATGGAATAACACAATAATGCCACGCTACCATTGTGTAATGTTCCTGCATAACACTTAATGCTTTTGTTTTTTTGTTTTTTTTATGAAAGATACGCTCACAAAATGGATAGTGGCTGTGTAGGGGTGACAACAAAAACTACGGATAGATTTGTTCAACCCATGATTTTAATATCCAAAAGATTTGAACAAAATTAAAACAGAATTTTATATATTCTCTCAAGAAATCAGTGTGTACTATGTATGCTGATTTAACAGAAAACTCTTTGCTAATACTGACGCTTCCATTTTAGGCGAGGTTTCATTAATTATGCCTCTTTTTTTTTTTTTTTTTGTTTGTTTTGTTTTCTTTTCTTTTCTTTCTCTTTTTTTCTTCTCAACACAATGGAATAAAAGGGTGAAAAACGATGCTGGTTCAACAAAAGAAGGGATTAACATTTCAAAACATTGAACTGTCAAATAAAGCCAAGCAATAGCATAAGGAAGCATTATTATATGTTGTTTATGGGTTACTATCCCTATTTCTGAAACAGAAGGTTCACAAAGCATAATCAGTTCTGTTAGTTTTGGTTAATTGCAGTGTTGTCACATTGTTGTACCATCTCTGTATTTGTTTTCCTAGATCTCATTTCAAAAAGATGATTCTAATACTTAGGGACAGACAAGTTTGACAGGTGTCACAGAGATGATGTAAACATTAAATTATAAAACATCACATTACTAAAATCAATACCAACGGCAATGAACACAAGTCAGACTCCTCTTGAACCATGCATTATGATCAGATCTGACAGTGAACTTCCTGCTTATTGTTAATCTCTTGTGAAAGCCTTCAGTACAATGTATCTGTCATCAGTTCTAGTAGTACTTCCATGCATTTTAAGAAGTTTGTGGAGTTCTACAGTCATGCTGAAATATGACTGAAGCTTAGCAATCTCACATTTCACTTACTGATCATCTGCATTCGCAAGGTTTAAATGATCAGTAGTAAATCAAACAAATGAATCGAAACTGACTTTGGGAATTGAATTCTGCTGAAGATGATAGGATCTAACACGCTACAAGTTTAATGCTGATGGCGAAAGAACACAAATTTCAGACAACCAAACTCTAGATCTCAACAAAATAATTGGTGGAAATAACAACTAAAGATTTCTGTTGAATAAGCAAATCAAATAAAAATAATTGGGCTAAATCATCTCACCCAAAACATGCCACAAAAATGTTACAAACTTTATTTCACAGAAACAAACATCACTATCTCTCTAACTGCTTTTTCTTTTCTTTTATATCTAATCTACAAAATCAATTAAGTTCTTCATGAGAGCACACAACAGCTTTATATTACAAGCATTGGGAATCAAAGGGGACCTTAGGTCAGTCAAAATAGCCACACAAGGACTGGCTTTGGGAGATGGTGAAAACTTAAACTTTAATGTTTTTACCAATAAAGGCAAAATCTGACACATATTGTTTGTGGTAGCTTTCATATGAATACTGACTTGTAGATTCTTTTTCTCTTAAATTTACAATCTTTACAATAATATTCTTGAGATTAAAAAAAAAATATATATATATTTTTCAAAAATTTTCATTTACTGTTTATCTTAAGATCAAGCAGTCTGGATGATAGGAATGAATCTATAGCAGGTATTGTTCTGAAAGTGTATCTGAAGGAAATATACTCTTGTACCTGCTAAATGCATTACAATGTACAATCACTTTATTTTTCATCTTAGAACCATGGCTAAAGCTAAAGATGTGGTTTCTACAGATCTAATAAGAAAAGTATTAGAAAAATCCATTATCTGTTTCATAAAGCTGAAGGGACTGAATTCTTTACGGCTCTAAGGGACAACTAGAAATAAATAACACTTATGGGTTATCCCAAAATTACTGTCTACCCTACAACATTTATATCACTGATTAAACAACAATTTCAGGCGAGACTAAATGCAATCCACTGAGAGAGGTCTGAGCAGGCAATGAAATTAAAACGCACACGGAAATAATCGTGAGGTGGAAGAAACAACAAAAGATAAACATACATCTATAAATTATGAGGGTTCAAAAACAAAACAAAAAAAACAGAACGGAAAGTAAACGACAGCAAGACAAAGAAGAAATTGAGTCTTGCCATTGGTCATTTTCTTCGTCTTCATCCAGTAGTTTAGTCTACTACGCCGTGCCCAAGCAAAAATCTGCTGCCGCTGTTTCTCAGGGATTTGATTATAAATACTGGAGGACTCACTGTTCTCGTCTGTAGCCATTGAGCCAGTATTTAAAAAAGTGGAGAGAGACAACAGAGAGAACAAAGGGATTAACGCCAATGCATCAAGCCATTGTAAGAGAAGCTCTGCCCATGTAAAAATTTAAAAAAAAAAAAAGAGTACAAAGATTATTATTCTCTCATTAAAAAATAAAACAAAATTCATATGTCAATAGTGCATCACTGTTGGCTGGTGAAGTTAGAATGGCGGTGAAATTGTTTTATTTAAACAATGAATGATAAAAATGCTCACATATGCAATTAAGAAATCAGTAAAATCTGATTAATGAGAAGCATGAGGCAGAGAAATGGAGCAAAGGTGGGCAAAAAGAGGAAAACAAAAGCAAGACTCTTGCCATTGGTCATTTTCTTTTTCTTCATCCAGCTGTTGAGGCGACCACGGTTGGCCCATGCATATAGCTTCTGGCGCTGTTTCTCGGGTATTTCATTATAAACTCTGCTGTTCTGACCATTCTCATCTGTTCATTGGTAGAGATACAACAAAAAAACAAAACTGGATAGAGATTTACTCTTGTCACTTCCATTAACTTCCTGATATTTAAAAAAAAAACAGCCTTATTGATTGGTCCTGTTGCGGCAAACATTAAAAATACAAGTGAAATTGATAGGAGAATTAAAATGAATTATTCATGACTGTTCTTGTGAAGCTGTATTTTGAAGCAACTAAATACTACTTTATATTTTTCAGTGGTCATCTACACCATGATATGCTGTCATGGTACAATGTCATTTAATTTTCAATGCCAAAGCAGGGTAAAACTGTGCTAATATCCCAGCAAGAAAACGTCCTGATCCTCTATGTCAGTGAATTGTTTAACCTGCAAGATCTGAGGTACTGTTTCTCTACTGCTTTTGTTTTGTTCGGATTTATTTGTTTCTTAGCTTGTTCTGAGGGGGAGGGGAGGGGGGGGGGGGCAGAGGAGAGAACAGAATAGTTCTTTCTTAGAGGCCTCTGCCCTTGAATGCTTCTAGTGTGAGTCCATAGTGAGCCAAGATGTATTGTGAAAACTATCATGGCAGAGACTAAAAAGTGCATTTGTTCATTTGATTCTTTGGAGGCACCAGCAAAGCAGAGAGACTTGTGCCCTCTGGAGAAAAGCTGTATGATGAGTTTGTGATGAGCCATAGCATAGTGTACATTACATTCAAATGAAAGACTATGTGCCAACTGAGTAAAGACAATACTGAGTGAGGATAATGGCCAAAACTTGAGCCTGATGATAAACTTAACATGAACATTGTTCTACCTACTAGCACAGAATAAGCTGTGGACAGAGCAAAATATAAGACAGGAAGATAATGTGAAATATCTAACAGTGCACTGCACATTGCAGTCTTATGATCTGCTTTCGGGCACAACACATGTTTCTTTTGTGGTTCAGACTTCATTCAAATATAAAAAAGGGTACGGAAAGAAAAAAAATAATATTCTAATGAAGAATATCTTCACAACAAAGTCTGCAAATATGATATTCATGGGCTGCCCCAAAGATGATGGCATCACTAAAAGTTTCAGGGTTGATCTATTTGATAACTATTGTTTGAATGCTTGTTATTTGAAAGTTCATTATCATGTCAAATTAGGATGATTGTGGGTCACTGAAAGCTTCCAATGTTTAATCGTGAGAGTGGCAGGAAATTATAAGTATTGCACAGCATGTCTGTAAAGCCTGGACTCATGATAAATATCACTGGCTATCACCTGTTTTTGAAGCAGTTCATGTGAATCTTGCATAGGGAATTTTGTATCCTATGATGGAAATCATATTGAGGGTCTCATGTGGTTACGTGTCAGGTAAACAAATTTTTTCCTACTTGTTTTATTGAAAAGACACATTTCATCTTTGTGTTCTGACTTAACAGACCCCTTGCAAATTTCAATGCCTTTTGCAAAATGAAAAACAATTATTTAATTGGAATATTAATCTATGATACCTTCATTATAATTTCCACCACTTATGATGCAACATGTGACACCCTTTGCAAGCTTCACATAAAAAGTGACAGAGTTGATGTTTTAATATGCCCAGACTTTATGGACACTATAAAAAAGAGAGTTTTTTAAAGGCACTGAACAGAATAGCTCTGTGGCAGTTAATGGCAACAGCAGTGATTTTAGGGAGAACTCATAAGTCATGCTTCAGCACATATTAGTTCAAAGAGCCCTTGCTGAATACATGTATCATTGCATGTGCACTAAGGAGTGGCCAAATACTCTCACATTTTCAATTTCCCAGAAATGGTAACCAAAAAAAAAAAACAGCAGGATAATTTGAAATTGGAACTCAACAGTAATTTTCACTATTACTCTTATGTTTTATTTCATCTTTTAACCGCCTGTGGGTGGTTCTCTCGCACTACTAGTCTTTGTTACTTACACTCCATCCAGCTCTGGTCCAAAAAGGTTTAATGATAAAAAGGGTAGGTCACAATGTTGGCATCCAGTGCCTCCCAGTCTACTACTACTATAGCAGACTAATCCAAATTAGCTGTGGTCACTCTATGGGTGTTTTAAGGACAGTACTTTTTTCTCAAGTCATAACCATATCATGGATCATGAAAAGAATATTTTAAATGGAAATTACTGAAAAATTATTTCTAGCAAAAGCAGTTGGTCTGTTCCCAAATTTAACTATTCAATGTAATACTTGACAAAAATTTCATATATATGAAAAATTTGTAAAACATAAATGTGGGTTGTTCAAAATCAATCAAAATATAGGCTACTTACATTAAGATTCCTAGTGCTATGACCAATCTAAGACAACCGAAATACACTCACTGTAAATGTGATTTGATCTTTTTTATCACTAAGCCTGGAGGGTTTCTTGTGTATGGACAATGACAGGAGGAAAAAAAAAAAAAAAATTGGGGGAGGAACAAGTGGATTTTTTAGTGCACAGTGCCCATAGTTAAGGTTCTTCTTTGGTTTGAAGCAGAAATGATACCCAAACCTGGTTATGATCTGTGTAAAATCCTAATGCCATACTTTTCCCGACTGGAGAAACAAACAAAACTGACAGGTCTATATCGTTCCAACATAACTGCATGATTCAAAAGTACAACAGTTTTACTGCCAACATAGGCACATAGGCAAAACTGCAACATGAAAAATTCTTGTACATATATTGCATAGTGGTTTACATCAAACAGATTAAAAAAAATAATAATAATTCAAACTGATGTTATGAGGAGTGTCTATGTAGTATATAATATGCTACAACTCACAAATCCACATAAGAACAACAAATTCACTGTTACAGTGGGGAACAAATCACGTACAAAAGTAGTACCATTATTCCCATCCTTTAGCAGGCCTGATGAATGTTAAAAAAAATATAAGATGTTGAACAATGTGAAATTTACATGATGACAACAAAACATCCGGCATGCTCAATTATGTGTAGAAAAGAACTTGGGTAACACCTACACAGACGGGGGAAAAAAAGAAAGAAAACTCGTTTGCTACAGAGAACTCCACAATAATGGAGTTGCTTCCCTTGGTATAATCGACTGATATCAATCCTCCACTTGTTGACATGGCCGAGACCACCACCAAACACAAATGGGGGGTCATGAGTAGAAAAATGAAAAGTTCAATAAATTTTGGTGCAGGTCATTCTCGCAAAGCTATCTTTTCATCTAGTAATAAGGTTGATGGATCACTTAAAAGCTAATGACCAAAACAAAAAAACAAACAAACAAACAAAAAATGACAGCTGCAGTGACAGGTTGATTGCTCGGTGATATGAGCTGAACTGAAAGAGAATTAAGATCAAAGATCAACAAACACTGGTGGGCAGAATTGTTTTTGTTTTTTCAATGTGTCTTTCCTCTGGCCAACATTTGAATGACACTGCTGAGGCAATAAAAAAAAAGCTTTGTGATCAGTTCTGGTTAGTGATTTCAGTGAAACCATCTGATTTTTTGCAGTCCTCATACCGACCATAAAATACTGCAAATTTATGGCAAATAATTCTTTGCAAATTATCACAGATGTTTTTTCCTTCTTCTCCTCCTCTTGCTTCTTCTATCTTAAATCAAGAGAGAGAGTAAGAGAGTAACATTAGGAACAAGAGGATGCCATGAAATGCAGAGTGATGAGCTGATCATGCAGGAGACAAACATACAGGCAATGCAAACAAAAACACTAGAACATTCTGTATGTACTGTGGTGGTGATGGGATGCTACAACAATGTAACCCTTGTCACTAGGCTAGTTAATGGTCTGGTCTAACTCCACTTCAGCTACACAATACAAGTGCAGCTCTGGACAGGGTTGTACCAGGAAGACTATGGCTAGTGCAAGCAGTAAAAAAAAAAAAGGCAGCCATGAACATGGGACGTGTATATATGAACATAATAAAGATAAAAAAGAGTTAGGGTAAAGCTCAGATCCACTACTATGCACAAGTTCTAAATAAGTGTGAAGGTCTCAATCTTGATCTGTCAGCTTTGGTCATAAAGAAATCAAAATAAGTGTGAAGGTCTCAATCTTGATCTGTCAGCTTTGGTAAAAAAGAAATCAATTGTGCCTGATGAGTCTCTTTGCAAGCACTCCACACTTGATGCTAATGTTGTCAATGGATGCTAAAGATCTCCAATTCCAAGACCATTTTTTTTTTTTTTACATTTTTTTCCAATACCACATGCAGGAAGATTAAACATCTAAAAATTTAGCTTCTCCCAGTATAAGGGCAGCCTGAAACTGTAGGTAGCTGCTGTTTTTTTGTGTTGTAGTTGTTTGATCTCTCTGAACACAGTGACATGGATAACGTTGATCATTCAATTGCTTGGTATCCCATGCTGGTTGCTGAATAGAAATGTGCTCATCAAATCCTGAGCTTAGGCTTTTCAACATACTAAAGCAAAATAGAATGTTAGTTATAGTTCTTCACAGCGTAAGGCAATCTAATCGCTCTCCATTGCTCAAAGCAGAAAGGAGACATAAGCTTGTATATATGAGATTAAAGAAATGATTATCGGTGACAAGCTGGCCTAAAGGCAAAGATACTATGCAGAACAATCATACCTCGGTTCAATGGCACTGAATAGTATAACATAAAAGGAACATATGATTCAAAATGTTACTGTGTACACACAGGTTGTAAAATAAAAAAGACTAACTAATACATCAAAGGCCAATGTCAATATCTACATGTGATCAAATCCTCATATTCAGTGTGTACTGCACAGCAACTCATATGCAAGACACCCACCTCTTGTAACACAACTACAATAACTTTCTAACATTTTCCACTGCTTGTTGGTAGCTGTGCACATGCAACACAGATATCAGATCCTGTATTTGAACACTTTGATCCTCTCAGGAGTCAGTGGTGAACACAAAATTTACAAATGTCACACAATGTCCAGTAAAAATATCTATTAATGCACACTCTTGTAATAGAGAGCATATTTCTCCACCAACACAGAACAGTGACCAGATGTCTTTCTGACAATTCCCACCATATATTCCCTCCTCCCCTCACTCTCTCTTTTCTTTCAAGAAAAAAAAAAGACGCTTTGAATTCATCCCTACCAAAAGATTTAAAAAAAAAATAATTTAAAAATCGAATATTGTTGAGAGGAAAAGTCTTGCCGTCAGTCAGCGTAGAATTCATATATTTACTGGACTCAGAGAAACCAGGGTTAAATATGATGTGATAAAGCCAGTCTGAGAGTGAAATGTTGAAATAACATTCATCTCCGCCTAAGAAAACATTGCTCTTTGGGACAGAACATATCAGGACGTTGGGAAGCGAATTTATGGACTGTAATGCTGAAGTGTTTATGTCCAATTTTTTCTCCTCGTTTCAGCCTGTCTGAGGGTTCATCAAATGTCTCTTTAATCTGGTTACAGCCAACACGGATCAAAACTTTTTTCACCACAAGAATGTATAAACTGAGGTTTTACGTGACAGCAATAATTAATTTCATGGAAAATCAGCATATGCTCATTTTGAATGGCTGCAATATAGTCATGTATTTTACATAATCAAGAAGGGCATACATGGAGGATAGGAACCTCAGTCTTCCTTATATTACTCCAGTCCCTTTTACTTCTGGCTAAAACAACTGACAAAAATCACTGAATATAAGGATCTGATCACTCATATATAAAGTCTGTATCTGTAAAAAAAAAAAAAAAAAAAATTTAAATCTCCATATTTAAATAATAAACAGTAAAAAGGATGAAGGGATAAGGGGGAAAAGATACAATTGTTATCATTAGATATTAGTGATGTAAAAATCACTACTGTATGATAACCTTACTGCATTTCTCCAGACGCTTAAAACTGATACAATTCTATATACCAATATAGTGACAACAAGGAAATTCAGGCCTGATTTCACTGAAACACAATGCATTCATATCCTATAAATCTCCTCCTTTGATCCTCATTTTGGATAAAAATCCGCAACAATAGCTGATATTTTCCATGTTGCATTACTTTATTCAATCAATCTTTTTCTACTGGTTCCTTTCTACATCAAAGTACTTGGTGGGTTTCAAGGACAAGGCGGCTAGCCCATATTTTTTTGGAAATTCCAGATTAATCTATAATTTCAGTGAGCCATGTCTAGGAGTTTCAAGATGTTTCATTTCGTTACTCTATTCCAAAAATATCTCTATGAAATCATCAGCATTCTATGGGAATTTTCACACAATGTTATCCTCCATTATCTTAAACTTATTAAAGTTAGACAATAGCCCATCTATCACTGATAAGGACCATGCATTCCCACCATGCTATATCTGTTACTGACACAAAATTACCAGCAGTAATTTTTTTCAAATTCAAAATAACATTGTTGAAATTGTCCATTATGTATTGCAGATGGGGCATTGATCCTCACAACAGAGCAATACAAAACCTTCATGGTAAATAGCCATAGTAAATTTTCTTCCATATGTTTATCTGCTTCTGGGAGACTGCTGATGAATTTTTACACCAGTCAATTTTCATTTTCCAATATAAGAAACTTCTTTCCAATATAATTTCAAGGCATAACCAGAATTAAAAAATAACAAACTTAAATTACAAACATCTCTATTAAAACAACTAATGTTAATTTCACTGATGAAGTGATCATATTTTGTATATCACATGGTATGCTCATTCTCATCTAAGTGGTACTTTCCTTAAGGCTTGATTTACAAATGAAATTCCCGACCTTAGAATTAAAATAAAAAAGCCATCAATTTGTTGAAACTGATTCTCATTTATTACAACTGCTGAATTTCTGAGATGTTCTGATATTATCTGTAAAGTTAATGCCATAACTGATGTACATTCAGCACTTGATTTAGTTGAAATATGGCTATGATTTTCACAACTTGTTCAAGATTCCACTAAATAGAAAGATATCTGATACTGAATTATATACAAAATCATCGAAGGGTACCACTTTGGACTAATCTGGTTTGATTTTGGGGATCTATCTACTGGTGCATCAGAAAGATTCAAGCCCTTTTATTTTACGCCAAGCACAGTGAATCTCATTCAGTATTTCCATACCTGGATGGAAAAACAGTGAAAACTCTAGGATTTTCATTCCTTGTTCATCAAACATAGAAACAGACCATGGTGTAGGTGCCAGAGAGATGCAGAGCATCATGCAGTAAGGTTCTCATATCTACATCAGGTGTTAACAACTGTGTCAAAAAACCAACATGAAAAAAAAAAAAAGATAATAATAACAAAATCAAAAACAAAAACAAATTACGTTATTAAGAGCAGTGACAACGATAATGATATTAATCATGTCAGCATAAACCAAACACACAGAGAGGAATGAATGGCCAAGACAGGAGGTGCACTGTAAGGGTTACCTGTGGACAATGCCCTTGGCCTCACGCCAGTTGGGCCGCCGTTTTGTAATGAGCTTAACAATGCTGTGGTGATAAGAGGGGAAGGAAGGAGAAAATTGGTGATCAATGATGGGCGAATGTGTTAATACTTCAAATCTTTGTCACAACATGGTGTGAGAAACTCAGGAAAAAGTTATTGCACGTAATTATATGGTTACTAAATGTCAGGAAACACTACTGTGTATGATCAGACAGTCACAGAGACATCAGGAAGATTCTATTGTGTGTGATCAGACAGAAACTGAAACATCAGGAAGATCCTATTGTGTGTCACCAGACAGTCATTAAACATCAGGAAGACCCTGTTGTGTGTGATCAGACAGAAAATGAAACATCAGGAAGATCCTATTGTGTGTCACCAGACAGTCATTAAATATCAGGAAGACCCTGTTGTGTGTGATTAGACAGTCACTGAAACATCAGGAAGACCCTATTGCGTGTGTGATCAGTCATTGAAACATCAGGAAGACACTATTGTGTGTGATCAGACAGTCACTGAAACATCAGGGAGACCCTATTGTGTGTGATCAGTCACTGAAACATCAGGAGGACACTATTGTGTGTGATCAGACAGTCTCTGAAACATCAGAAGACCCTATTGTGTGTGATGAGACAGTCACTGAAGCATCAGGAAGACCCTATTGTGTGTGATCAGTCATTGAAACATCAGAAGACCCTATTGTGTGTGATCAGACAGTCTCTGAAACATCAGGAAGATCCTATTGTGTGTGATCAGACAGTGTGTGATCTGAGAGTCTCTGAAACATCAGAAAACCAATACTGTGTGTGATCGACAGTCACTGAAACATCAGGAAAACACTATTGTGTGTGATTGACAGTTGGGTGATAAGACAGTCATTGAAACATCAGGAAGACCCTATTGTGTGTGATCAGACAGTCACTGAAACATCAGGAAAACACTACTGCGTGTGATGACACAATCACTGAAAAGTCAGGAAAATACTTTTCAGTGTGTGATAAGATAGTTCTTGGCTTGTTTTATTTTTAGAAATAGTTAGTGTGATAAGTTACTATTATCTATACAATATCATGTGTTTCAAATTATTGTTACTATTATCTATACAATATCATGTATTTCAAATTATTGTCACAGCATAATATGTAACAGTCAGGAGAATACTATTTAATTACTTGTGATTAGATGGTCAAAGGTTGATATTGTACATATAAAACTGGTTACTTTGAGAGCACAGTAGAAGTATACAATAACATGTGTTGATCAATTCTGGATATCTTTGTCATTTGTCTGAGGTAACAGAAGGGAATCAGGTACTTGGAACAAGAACAGATATTAGCAGATGTTATATTATTAAGTCAGAGGGGAACAAATAGTGAATCAGAAAAGAATGAAAAGTAGACAGTACCACAATGAAATCTCAACATGGTCTATTACTATAAGGCTTAACAACTATCCAGACTGGGGTTTTGCCTCTACATGTGAGTGCACACATCTATCAAATATGCAGATACAGTAAATGTATAACAGCAATACTGACATCATGATAGCATTTAATCGTACATTTCTCATGTCTGCCTTTGTGCAACAGGTTCTTGATCACATTAACAAATTTACTAGCAAAAGGGAAAAAAATTTGCGGTAATAAAAGATACACTACTATATCTTTCAGCCGGGAGGAATACAATAATGTGATGATCAATGAAAAACTACAGATGTTTTCGATATAATTTAATGTTCAGCACGTCACAGCAGTATATTTGGATATATAGCGAGGGAATGTCTGGCCCCTGGCCTACACTCATTTTTTCTATAATGATATTTCAACCTCACCAGTTTTCTCTTCCTGTTATCTATAATTACAAATAATACATGTACTTCTTTGAGAACATAACATCAGGCAACCAATCTATTTTATGGAAGTACAGAGTATGTATTTTTCTGGATTCTAACAGGATGCCATAGAGCCTCAGCTGTTAACCAAATCAACATGTGCAAAAAATCTGTCCAAAATTTCTGTGAATGTCAGTGGCAAAAAAAAAAATCTAAATGTCTCTCACAATCCACAGCAAAAGTAGCCACCGCTACCCCTCTGGATATAATCAAACACTGATTAGTGTGTGCAGAGAGAAAATAAGGAAACACACAGCTGATGGTGATATTTGATGGTTCTAAAGCATTACTTGTCCTTTACCTGCAGGTGGGAGGTCTTCATCAGCTTCATCAATAGACACAGGGGCCAAGAGTGCACCAGGAACTCGTGAACCTGGCGAGAAAATGTAGAGAGCTCTGATTTATTTAATCATCAGAATAAGATATTCGACCTGTTGATTACATTTATGGTCTAATTGGAAAGTTATTTGTGCAGCAGCATTTCCCTTTCATCTTTGTCTGATTTCAGTCACAGAACATTTTTCAACACTAATTATGAATGAAACTGATAGCCCTGAAAAAAAAAAAAAAAATGATGTGGGAACTTTCCTTTCCTATCTTAAGATATAGGGACTGACTATCCATACTGTGGATAAAAGTTTGATATTCAAAATATGTTCTATTGCATTCAGATCCTGTCAAGAAAACACTTGTGTTTCTTGCTCTTTTTCAAATCCAAACGCACGCACATCTGAAGTAGTGAGATCATCAGCACCATCACCGCACAGCACACATGCAGACATACATGCACACCAGACACTAAAGCTCAAACTCACTACATAGATTGCTACAACAAAGCTCAGACCTGCACACTCACATTTTCAATTAATTACGTTTTGCTTTATTTTACTTTGTTTTTTTTTGTTTTTTATACATACCCTGCCTTTTTGCTTTATGTTGTTTGAATTGGTTTGTTTTGTTCTGCTTTATTTTGCATTGTACAATTTTCTCTTGTTCTGTTTCATTACAACAATGATTCACCATGATAGCTGTCTACAGATGGCTGAAAAGCATACTGGAACATAACCATAACCACAACTGAGCTATGCAGATCTTACTGACCGCACAAACACACACTTTTACTCACACACATATTACACACACACACACACACTTGAACTGCTAAAATGAGGACATACCACCACCAGGTTCTCGTCCTAAGGCTTGTCTGAGGGCTGTGAGACCTGGGTTGCTCATGATAGAAAATCCACATAAAATCTCGATGGTGTGCCACCTATGCAATCTCTCTTGTAAATCCTGCTTGACTTCTTCTAAGGCAGCTCTGGTAAGAGAGATAACAGAAAAGAGAAATGGTCTCTTTCAGAGACACTTTGATATTGTTTCTTTGTTTATCTACATTCAGTTTAATGGAACATCAGCATGGTTAAGGCTGTACTGCACTTGGCCCACTTAAACATTTATGAGTTGAAAGGATATCAGAGGATGTGCATAAATTGGATAATCAAACATTGTAAAGGAAATTCCTCAAAAAGTGTATGCACAAACATGCATTTTTTTTGTTTTTCAAATAACATTCATACTGATGATTTCAAATTGTGAAACAGGGACTGCTTTGCACCATAACAAAGGAGAAGAGATGTTCAATTTTAAGAGACACTATCATGGAGTATTCAGCAATTTCTTCTTCTAAGTTAATCACGAGTAATTCAATTTTGTGCATTACTATCCATATTTACCAAGCAATTCTTCCCTCATTCTTTCATACAGCATCAACTCTGCTTTCTCAGAGAGCAGATTATTTGCATTGCTTTGCTGTCTGAGAGAGCAAAGTATTGGAATAAAAAATCTCTCCAGATTGGAATAGTAAAAAAATCATAGCTTATTTTTTTGACAAAGTCTGGTAGTTAATTCTTTCCCCATGCAACTGACATTGTACTGGATACAGGATGAAAAAAAGGAATTTAGTTAAAAAACGTTTTCAGCCATTAATTTTCTATTTCTCTTTCAAAGACAAACAAACAGAAACACACAAAGATAATTTTCATTTATTAAAAAAAAAAAAGCAACAACAACAACAAAATGTCTACCTGGCATCCAGAATACTCTGATCAATGTCATCCAGGGAATTACTGTGGGCCATTCGAAGTGAACCAAAGAATGCTTTATTACGCCTTTTAATCTTGTCACACTGAAAGAAAATAATCCAATCACCATTTGCAATTTTCATTCATGAGCCTGTGGCTTAGATTGGTTTCTATGACTTTTTATCATGCCTTTCTCTGCGTTTCTTTTTTCAGGCATATTAATCATGGGCTCTATAATTTCTTACTTTAAGAAGGCATAGCAAGTTCAATTCTTTTATAAAAGTATTTCCAACAATTTTCATATCTCACTAGAGTTTATAATATTATATAAAAGAAAAAAAAAAAAGAAAAAAAGACACTTCAAATGCATAGTTGTGACTTGGTTTTTTTCATTCTTGATGTTATTTTCCTACCATAAAAAAGAGCATGTTCATTATTCTATTTTTCTGTCTTATTTTTTCCTCCCTTGCTAACTGAATATTCACTTAATGATGGCAGTGTTGTGAAAGTCTCGGCTTCCACATCTTTTAAAACATCTAATATTTACTCAGGGAAAAATGTTGCATGAGTCATTTATATATGATTTGCTTTGTTGCATACTGAAAAAACTTTGAACATTGCCTAAAATCAGCTACATTCCAAAATCATAATCAGCAGTCAGCAGCTACCTATTCAATCCCACAAATACCACATCTATCTGTTAGAAATTTACATATTAAATATGGTATACATTTGCTCCCCTTATTCTCCTGCCAAACTCAAATCAAACACACATATAATTAAACAACTACAAATATTACACATCATTCATTTCAAAATCACTGCTTGTGTGCATGCACATACACAGACATACCTACACACACGTACATATACAAGACAGGGATGAAGAGAAAGAAGGAAAGACATACAGGACTGAGTGAGAGAAGGAGAAAAAAAAGAACTGGACAAAGAGCTGGGAGGGGAAGGGGCACGAAAGAAGAGAGGAAAGAAGGACAAAGAGCCAGCTGAAACAAAACAAGAGAAAATGATTGAGAATAACAACCTCCATCAACTCTCAGCTTATTGTACAGAGAGTGAGCTGAGGTAAAGAGAGAGCAATGGTTTGGGAGGAAATGGACAGGGAGAGAGACAATGAAAGACTATGAAAAAGAGAGGGGGAGAGGGAAAGAAAACTTGCAAGGATGGATGAAGAAAGTGTGTGAGTTGGACATAACAGAAAGCATGAGACACAAATATAAAGAGAGAGAGAGAGAGAGAGAGAGAGAGAGAGAGAGAGAGAGAGAGAGAGAGAGAGAGAGAGAGAGAGA
>JBCAUA010000019.1:578325-603761 GCA_038406235.1 Peronia verruculata | reverse complement strand
AGGGAGCATTGTTGAAAACATGAGAAGGCTATGCCCCCCCCCCCCCCAATACTTGCACGAGGGACTCAAGTGTTTACCTACCGACTGATGTAGCAAAACAGCTGACCAGTCAGGAGGCTAAACTTACACCTCCTTATCCACAAAGTCAATCACAAGTGCTATCCTACATTTTGTCAAACAATGAAATGGTAAGGGGTTGGTCAATAACGTGGCCTGATTTCCTTCAACTAAGCTTGAGGTACTTTTGTGCAGCTATTACCCGTAGGGAAAGATCACAACAAATCCATGCATTTTCTTTCCACAGTCATGCTTTTATCAGATGTCTGAAATATAGGCCTACACACAGACACACAAAGCAGTCAAGACAGTAGTCAACATGAGTTCCATACCATTTCAATCTGATCAAGAATCTTGGGGGGGGGCTCCCACTGACTGAGCCATTAGGCAGAGGACGCTGTATTAATATTTACAGAATCTTATAAGTACCAGAAAACACAAACAGTCATGTAAAATTCGTCTAAAGGAGAATCTAATAACTTAACCTGTAAAAACTTGCACCACAAGTCCAGAAACTTGAATCTGCCAGTGAGTACAATATTCCAGTATGCAATGGCCATGTCTTGATCTGAATAAGGAAATAAAGAAATACAATAGATATACTGAGATGGACATACTGGTGGCAACTAAAAAAATAAGTGTATTAGACATGAAAATAAAGATACAGAGGATACATTTGTTACGGCACCATCTTTCATTTTCAAAGGCTAGTTGTCACTCACACTGAACACAATTTATCTTCTTTAAGGTGATCTGCTGCTTAAAATCCTAAAATTGCCAAATCAAGAAAAACTTGCATTTTAAAGGTGCACAAACAATAACAACATAATAAAAAGTGAGATTCTGTAAAAAAAAATGTTTGTCCTCCATACATGGTTGCCATGGTAACATCATAAACAGCCGCCATATTGAAGGATTTAAAGAAAATTTTAAAATCCTAAAACTTCATTATTATTAAAGTTATTGCTTTCCAATTTTAAGGATATATACTCCAAACATCACTCTATATCAAAATGATTTTCATATCTATTTTAGTTTGCAAGATAAAGGATCCAACATCGTGTAATATTGCGACCTGTGAAAAAGGATGAATTTTTCAAATTCAAATCAGTTTTATTTCAAAACTACACTTTTTAATGAAAATGTGCCATTATTTCATTGTAGAACACATACGGATAGAGCTTTCCGGCGAATTTGAAGCACTCTGGACAAGAAATAAAAAAGTTTAAGGCATTTGATTAGTAAAAAATGTGAAACTGAGAAAACACGCCGAAAAGATGGAAATTAGTAAAAACTGCAATAAAAGTCACATCTTGACCGCTAAAACGCTCCTGCATTTTAAGCAGGCTACCTCTCCATTTTCTCTTGTTCCTCCTGCCTCTTTCTTTTTTGCCTCTGTGATAATATTTCTCCTCTTTGATTAATTATCTGTCTTTAATCACAAAATTAACACAAATTAAAAAGACAAATTTACATAGTTCCTCTATCTGCCTTCACAATTCTCAGTTCATTGCCAGTGCAAAAAAAAAAAATCACATTGCCTAAGTAAGTTCAGCTCCATGATCCTTTCTTGAACAATGTTGGAGCAATATGACATGTATACAGTACTTGAAGATGAGGTACTGTGTAGGTAGTCATAAACTTTATTTTTTAACGCTTCAGATCTAAATCTAGTCTATATTTGCCTCAACCTCCTTCACACACTCGATATTTCTACGAATTCAACAAATGTGCTGATTGCTTTTCCCTTCGTGGCATTATTGCAAGAGTAAAAGTATTCAAACGATATACTGCAGTAGTACTATGAACAACAAGTAACGGAATATGTGTGTTTGTTTACAGTGCTAATCGGCAAAAGGTGAAGGTGTAACTACGAAGTAACCAATCAGAGCTAACTTCTACCACTCTTCAGCGAATCGTGTATTTCGAGGTCATCTGTTGTTCACGGGGACAGCAAAATTAGGTGAACATACTTTGTGCTTGTCTAACATACTAACGCTAGAGTTATATTTAGACTGGCACAGAAATACAAAGATTTGATAGTACTCAGAGTAAGCTTTCAAACGATCCAAGATGTCCTAGTTATTGACAACAGGAAGACTTGTTGTCAAGGTGTAAAGTTTGTCAATTTCTGCCGTAAGTAAAGGGAAAAGCAGTTGTTGGGCACATACATGGTTATCTAAAATGCAGATTTAACCCTTTTATAAACTCCTTTTTCTGGTAAAAACAGTATAAGGTTGAAGAGAAATGGTTATAGGGGAGGAAAATCGGAAAAACTAAATTTTGAAAAGAAAATTGTTGATATCAATATTTTTCAGCCGCAGATTGCCTTAACGTGATCATTTTATTTTAAGAAGGGGTGTGGGTCCTGAGAGTGATTTTTCAAATGCTTCAACGGGGGATTTCTTATGCTTCAAATTCAAATTCAGCATGTCCAAATTAGAGGAAAAGTGTGAAAAAAAATTTTGTTATGCATCTGGTTGCAATGCACAATGCCACCAAATTGGATTTTGTGTTTCGAAAATTAGCTATCTTCAAAAGCCTAAGGCTCCTAGACTACTGAATGGAATAGTGTGAATTTTGCACATGAATAATATAACCCTAAGTAAAGACACAAAATGCATTTGTTTTTGTTATATATCATAAAATATTTTTTATAAATTTCTTAAATATGTGTATTGACGGATGTAAACTTTTTGCAAGTTTTTCACCAAATATCCATTTTTCCTTCAAAAATGGAAATGAAATTCAGAAAAAACGATGCATTTTATTAAAACTCATGCTATGGAGGATGTATATTCCAAATTTGAAGGCAATTAGTTCAGAAATAAAAAAGCCTCACGGAAAAAAGTGAAGAAATTATACATATTGAGAAAATCGCAAATGAATTTTCATAATCTCTCTACACAGTCACTTAGCAGTGCCATGTTGGGGCATAAAGCATATGTTTTTGGCCCACTCCGTTGTTTTTCTGGTACGAGAAGGGTTCAAAGTGTGTAAAAATAGGAAAAGCCCATTTTTCATATTTTTTAGTCCCAAAACATTACTTTCAGGGCCCGCACCCCCAATTATTGAAAAATAGGTGATGAGCATAAAACAGTCATTTTCTCAAAACGGGGGAAAATGGCACTGAGCTCGCAATTTATCTGGAGGGCATCATGAATCATGCCCTGGAATATTATGATGGCACCACTTACAATGAAAAGTAAAAGTAAAAGTACCATCCCTTGACCCCCCAAGAAGGGAAATTGTCTTGGCCATTTCAGACCGCGTCACCGCGGAACAACAATCAAAAACTTTCTCTGACGATATGGATGGTATGGCTGGAGAATGTCTTGGTTCAAATTTTCAGTAAAAGTTCAAAAGTAGAAATAACAGCCACAGCTGTCCAAATTATATCAACCTTCACTAGGCTAAGGAAAGATCAAGTGAGCACTATAATCAGCCTTGTGCATAATCTTGTCCACACCATCTTCCTTTAAGCCTGTGAGTCATGGACACTCATAAAAGAGAAGCCTCAAAGAGAAAATCCAGACACTTTACATGAGATGAGATCTCAGGCATCTCCCACATGCATTGTGTCATGAACAAATTATAATAATAATGATGATGACATACGTACACATTCATTTCATGGTATACCGACATGATCTGAGACATGCCCACACACATTAATCATGTAATACAACTCCAACACATACATAAGCTTAAATATCTTAGTCAAATTTTCAGTGAAGGTTCAAAAGTAGGAGTAACAGCCAAAGTTGTCTTCGATCTTTTTCTTTTCCTGGAAGTCATTTTTGAAACCGCTGAAAGGAGATGATTTTAATTATTACCATCAAATTCAGCATGGTCAAATTGGAGGAAAACAATTAAAAAAAAAAAAAAATTCAATGGGCGCCATCTTGGATTTTACTACTGAATATTGCATAAATTTACTATTAAATAGGCTCCTACATTTTTCAACCGATTTACTTGACAATTTATACACATATTTTTCAGTTAAGTACCTAAAAGTGATCAGATAATGGTCTATAGTGGCCATCAATTAAACCATCCTTCTAATATTAAGAAATAAAAATCCTGGTCCCTTGGATTTCTTAATATCTGAGTTCCACTGTATTTACATCTTACATGGAGTTCCTTCGTAACATTTTGACACTGAATATGGAAACAATACATTAAGAATGACATGGTCCAATAGCAACTGGAACAAATTCTGCGATGTGAATCCTACAGTTATAGACAAAACAATACTAAGAGAGATAAACACTTTTTTATTCATTTTCAAAGCACTGTACATGATATAGATCTTTCTTTTTTTTCTTTTTTTAAATGGGTCTTGCATAAGGTGAACAACATTTTACTTTTCCTCAGCAAACTTACTCATTCACAATATCCACTGAAAACCATGTAATTCCCATATTTGCCAGAGTTATACACATTGCAATGATATCAACTTTCTGAGAAATTTTTGCATACACTATTTCATTCATGAATATGAAAATTAATCTGTTTCATACCTAGTCCCTTCTGTTCAGGATTTTTGGCATAGTTGAAAGTGAACTGGTAAAAATCTTTGAAGCTGTTTGGATCTCGAATTTCTTGTTCTAAGGAGTTGCATTTCGTCCTGAGTTTCTCTACAGAGTCACACCTGAGATAGAAACACAAACAGAGCCACCTGCATCATAGAAATGACCTTCAACAAAATAACTAATAATTTCATGAACTATTCTCACATATATATATAAAAGTGTAATATCAATATTATATGAAAATGAGTTAAAACTTGACCAGACAAGAACAGCAATTTCTCTGAGTTTTTCTTTTTATAATCCTTACAGGGAAATATCAATTTCCTTCAAAAACAAACAACAGCTGTGCAATATTGCAAATTATCACAGCAAATTTAATAATTATAAACATGCTATAATATTTGTGAATTAAAATATTTTGTTTCCTTTAGCAAACGTTTTTATTCTACCAAACGAGGTTGTCAAATAAACCAGCACTGTGCTGTTTTTGTCTCCTTGCTAAAGTAAAAGTGTTATGGTTCACACATGAACAAGAAAAAGAAAAAGAAAAGGAGAAAAGAAAACGACATTCTAAGAATTTATTTCTCTTCAGTGGAAAGCAAACTTTGAGCTCAAATAATACTGCCCCCTATTGACTATTGGCTTGATATGCACACACTGGACTAATTGGATAACTCTTCCAAATGAGATCCAAGAATCCTTCTCCTACTGTCAGGAGCAATCCCCATCATCAAGTTCTATGCTCTGTAAGCAATGGCTTGTAACCAGTAACTGTTGCTCCCTGTGTTGTGTCCAGACCAGAGGGGAAGCTATCTTGCGCCTTTATTTTGGTTTCATACTCGCCTAGACATATGTTGATGCCTAAAGACAAACACTGTAAGAATCTGATGTCATGTTTACATAAGATGAACAGACCTGTCTTGATTAGCGCATTCTGCGAAACCCCCCGCGTTTATTTTTAGAACGGGGGCAGCCGACTACACTGCGCCTTTATACAAGACCCACTCACTGAAGGTTTGAAACGGAAGAATGGTCAACAAAACATGCTGTTAGAGCATGTGTAATTGCGATTCAAGGTGAAAAAGAAAAGGACAGAACAAATGAGAACAGTTGTGAAACTGGGATGTTGGAATGTCAAGATAATGATGACCGACTTCTGAAAACCTTCAGAACATCAGCAGCAACAGGAATACAGCTGCCATAAACACTGAGCTCAGGGACAGAACGATCCTTTCACCTGGAAACATGACTGACAAACTCAAGTACGTTGACGGAGAAGTGTACGTACGTTATACATGAAAGGGCCCCCTCAGCTTCCTGGTGCTGAGTATGGTAAAGTTAGAGAGCAAAGTGCTCAGAATAACTCCTCAAACTCCTCCTCAATACCATCACAGGTCCTGTAATACTTATTAACATGTATGTCCCCATACTG
The DNA here is from genome assembly GCA_038406235.1 of Peronia verruculata. Classification (NCBI taxonomy): domain Eukaryota; kingdom Metazoa; phylum Mollusca; class Gastropoda; order Systellommatophora; family Onchidiidae; genus Peronia; species Peronia verruculata. The sequence continues at coordinate 597,737 of JBCAUA010000019.1, read as the reverse complement.
CCCTTCACACTAGACACCAAGGACCAGTTCTATTGAGAACCTTGCTCCACCACTAGTAACATTCCCAGCAAGAATCAGCTTGTTTTTCAGGCAATTCTAGAGGGGGAGCAGAACATGACTAATGGTCCCCTTCTGCATTGGACAGTTTAGTGTGGGCAAAATGAATGAGACCGGACAGCAAAGTGCTTGAGTTGAGCAATTTCCACAATCCGTACCTAGCCAACTATTTCTTGCTCAAGTAAAAACATTCGGCTTTCTGAAGACAACTATGCTGAAAAGCATTGGTATCACCAGGACTTCATGTTAGTCTGGTGCAATGCCATGAAGAATGTTCTAAACACATGCCCTTATCACAGTTCCACCTGCACCCCAGTTCGGCCATTGGTGTGCTGCAAGATCAAGCTCGCCGTTCTACAACCAGACAACTCTGTCATGATGAAGTAGGAAACACTGTGAGACATCATGTACTGTACAGCCTTGGCTTCCTTTGGGAAGAAGACTTGAAAGACATATGACTAGTGTGAGGTCAAGTCAACCAACCAAGATGACTCGCTATTGAAGCCAAACACACTGGATGGCTGAGCTTGTATTCAGCCAGATTAGTGCCAAGTGAAGGGAACCTGCAAAGCTGGTACAAACAAGGCTCAGCAGAGCCACAGTCAGTGCCAACAGGTACTGGAAAGAACTCAGCAAGGACATCAAGAAAGGTGCCACAGTGGGGAATGTCAGAGAAATGTATGATAGTATCAAGCAAGCACTAGAACAAGCCCAGAGGAAAATGGTCCCCTCAAAAGTCTCCAGTGGACAATAGCACACAGATGAACAAATGGTAGAACATTACTCCAACCTCTACTCCAGACAGAACATTGTATTCGGTGAAGTCCAGTGCCTCCCAACCATGGAGGAGTTTGACGCAGAGCCGACTGCAGAGGAGCTCAGCGAGACTGCCCTCTGGTAAGACCCCAGTGGTAGGATTACTTCAGAGCTGTTGAAGCAGTGTAAGACTGCTCTACAACATCCACTGCACAAAGTCCTCTATCAGTGCTGGAAGGAGCTTACACTATTATACTGGAGAATGGACTGATGACATCACGTATACCGCAGGGATGTCAAACTGTTGTCACAAAAAAGTCAGAAATTTTCTTTGATGTTGTTGTCAGTACTCTGGAGTGCTGATTTTCTATCAAGAACTCTCGCGCAACTGCATGTTGTCGAATGTTAGAGAATTACGCGCTACAAACATCGATTTCGATCTCCAAACAGTCGCCAGATAGTCCAACTGTCAACTATCATCCGCGGTACAACGATAACTCATTCGTACTTCCGGTTTTCATTGTCATCGTATGAAATTTGTATCTCAAATTATTATAAAACCGCGATTGTCTTGTGGACTCAGTAAAAGTCAGCAGTTGATCGGCCAAAAGTAGGAAAGTCGGCGACGACCCAAAAAGTCAAAAGTTTGACATCCCTGATTATTACATATGTATCTATAAATAACCCCCAAAAGTGAAGACAGTGCAACAAAGCAGTGAGCTCCTGATCAGGACTCTGACACTAAGACCTCCTCACAAAACTTGCAGTAAGAGGCAGCTAAGGAAAACTGGACTAAGGGTAAGCTGTCCTGACGTGTATCAGGCTGGGACTGTTACAAAAAGGTTTCGGCTGATGACAGATGTGTGGAAACTGCAAGAACTTCCAGGAGAAGAGTAATGGGTGAATGAATGCAGACTGACTTGGTACAAAATTGCAAGAAAACAAAGGAGAGGAGAGCTTTGAGAGCTTATAAAGAGCTATGTCCCACCACAGGGGGAATTATAGGTTGATGACGAGGATGATGATGATGATGATGAAGAAGAAGTTGCCCTAAGAAGGACCAATCTGATTTATAATTTGGCTTCCAGTTTGAACATGAAGAGGAAGTTATTTATATGTGCTATTTGCTTTTTAAAATTTTTAAAAATTGTTTAGTTAGTTGCCAGTTGGACTGTCTTTTTCTATTTTATAAAATGATGATGAAGATGATGATGAGGTGTAAGCAAGTGTCAGTCACTCACCAAGTCTTTGCTGGAGAATATACTGGTGTTGTTGTTGTTGTTGTTGTTGCTGCTGCTGTATATGGGATTGTTGTTGCTGCTGCTGTATCTGGGACTGTTGTTGCTGGCTGACCATCTGCCCGCTGCCCTGGGCATATGCCAGCTGTTCCTTGATCAATCGCAGCTCCTCCTGCTGTCTCTGGATTGCGTTCTGGAGCTGTTCCGACTTGTGCACCAGCTGTTCATGCAGAAGTTGCTGGGCTGGGGTCAGCACTAGGCCTGACTGGTACTGAACATGAACAAAAAACATCACATCATACATCAGTTCTATTTTTCACCTTTCATTTAAAGCACTAAAATGAGATGTGACACGATGAAATCATGCGCTCATCAAACTAAGGTGACCAGAGAAATCATGTGTTTTTCAATGGTGAATGAATTTTTAAGACAATTTTTTTTCTTCACAGAATCCCTCGATATCAATCTTAAAATGCATTTCAATGTTAAATTTACTGAAATAGATTGAGTTAAAGCCCAAAAATTGGAATTTAGTGGCATGGCCTAATAAGGACTAACAAAGTAATCGGCCATTTTCTCACTAAATTCAGCTACAGCGACAGGTAACCCCAACAGTCTCTAACTGCCAACAACTCAACTTCTGCTTAAGGCGGAACAAAATGTTTTCCACACACAAAAAGAGAAATAAATAATTCATACAACCCTTATGCTCAAAGAATTTGACAAGAGCCTGATTTCATGGTTTCACATCTCAAATTTGAAAAATCACTGAGGCCTTACTATACCAAAGATTGGACTGCAAACAGATTTTGTTTCTGACTACAATCTAAGAGAACAACAGTTACTAATCTGCTCAAAATGCATCAGTTCTTGAACTCAGCTCTCTGTTGTCCTATTTCCATTTTTCACATTTTGAGAAAATTGATGAGTTGTGTTTAGCAACTGTTTTTGTACATAGGAGATAGGACAAAATGATTTTCAAAATATACCTGTTTGGGCAAGTGATCGGTGAAATGACTACAGTATATGGTAGATTTACTATCCCGTGTTCACATGACATATATATCTCCAAATCGCCCAAAATGGAGATAGGACAACAAAGAACTGAGCTCGCGATTGTTGAGTACACACAAATCAAAAGCTGAAATTTGGCTTAGTTACAAAAGAAGTAAAACCTCACACTGATTGTACCAAAAAAAACATTTGCTCTTCAGGTGTTTAGATCAAACTTAAAATCCCGTCTAGATGGTCCAAGTTAAAGTGAGCATGTTGTTGGCTGTAGGACAAAGGGGTGGATGGATAACAACCTCTGTAGGATGGAAGGGTCTCCCTTATCTTCCCTGTATAACAAACGTGCGAGTTAGTCAGATAATATATTGAATCATTTCCTCCTTAGTCACGCAGAGAAGTTGAAGTTCACCTTTAGTTTTAGAGGGATTGTAACCTATTTGCCCCTTCCTCCTAAAGCTGACAATGTATTACACCAATTCCTAGGCTCCAGAGTAGAAATGCTTTGCTGAAGATCAAACCAAGATTTGACTTTGGATGGCAGAGAGAACCAAAGTGGGACAGAGACACAAATGTTCGACATGGGCTCTCTCTGCTCTCTCAGTTTACACAGTCTGTCTAGTGAGTGAGTGAGTGAGTGAATGTGTCTGTGAGTGAGTGAGTGAACAAGTGAATGTGTCTGTGAGAGAATGAGTGAGTGAGTAAGCGACTGAGTGAGTGAGTGAGTGAGTGAGTGAATGAGTGAGTGAGTGAGCGAGCCAGACAAACTTACAGAACTTCTCTGGTCAGCACTGACCACTGGAGATGTGAGAGGAGATGACACAATGGCCGAGGCTTGACCACTGAGGGTGGAATGGACAGTGTTCAGCAGCTGAAACAGAACACCACAAAGTGTATAAGGACACGTCCTCTCCTCTTGTACAAGTCCCAACCACAGCAAACATACAAGCAATCTCCTACACCATTAACTCATGTACACCACTCATCACTATTGTTATTTGGAAGACATCTAGATTTACTAAGCTAGGAGTCTGTCACTCAAAAGACAGACACCAACAATGAGCGATCAATCCTGGAAGATGAAACATGCAGATTAAATCACATGACACCCCCCCCCCCCCCATAATAAGCATTTACATATTGACATAGTCCCTGTGATAGAGCTATGCAAAAAAGAGAAAAAAAAAAAAGAAAGAACAAAAATAGGGATGTCAAACTGTTGTCACAAAAAAAGTTGGAAAATTTCACAAGATCCGGGGATGGGACTATTATATTATAACATGTGGAAATTCCCAGAACTAAAAACTTTAAAAAGATCCCACAGGCAGTGCCGTCATCATAGTCATAAAGCCACTCATCAAGCGTAATGTGATTAGATCTATTCTGGATCTAGATATCTAGATCTAGATTCTCTAATCTAGATCTAGACTGCGAACAATTGGCCTCTTACACTAGTTTTTCTAAGACCATGGGGACTTTTTTGTTGTTGTCAGTGCTCTGATGTGCTGATTTTCTATCAACACCTCTCACGTGACTGCATGTTGTCGGATGTGAGGCATTACTCGGTACGAACTCCAACCTCGATCTGTAAAGAGTCGCCGAACAAACAGTCTGATTATCGTCCGAGGTATGAGGATAACTCGCTTGTACTTCCGATTTTTACTGTCATCGTGCGAAAATTGTATCGCAAATTATTATAAAACGGCAATTGTCTCGTGGGTTCAATAAAAGTCGGTGACTGATTGGCCAAAAGTAGGAAAGTCCGCGATTACCAAAAAGTCGGAATTCCGATTAGAGTCGGAAGTTTGACATCCTTAATAAAAAAAAAAAAAAGAAACATATGAGTTGTTACTGACAAATTTTGTAAGCTGACTCACCCTCTGGTTGGTTGTCATGGTAACCAGGCTTGTGGACATTGTGGTCATGATGGGCAGCAGGCTGGGCAGGGCTCGGGCCTGACTGATGGCCACCTGCTGACCTGGGGACATCAAGCCCGCCTGTGAACTACTGGTCACCTGGGGATACCCACGGAAACAAGTCAGTTTGTTTATATTTGTGAAAGAATTTAACAGCACATCAGCACAATTATGGCCATATTGTGGCAAACGCAGTAAGATACATCTACAGATCAAGAAGGAGAGAGGAAAGAAAGCGGGACTGAAGACAAGGGGGGGGGGGGAAGAGAGGTCACCCCTGGAACATCGAGAATGGCATTCCATGGAAGACATCCCATGGATGGTGGCCTTTCACCACCTGTAGGTTGGAGCGAAGAACCTTCTTATCAGGGATGTCAAACTATTGTCACAAAAAAGTATGAAAGTGGATTCAGTAGGCCCACAGTAAAAGTGGGCAGTTGGTTGGCCAAAAGCAGGAAAGTCATCGATGACCAAAAGAGTCGGAATTCCAACTAAAGTCGGAAGTTTGACATCACTGACTTATATGTCTTGCGACCAGGGCAAATGAGTCAGAAGTTGCCCCGAGCAACGAAGATATACGGCTGTTTTTGGTCATTTTTAACTACTTTCCAACTAAGATAGAAAATTTTTTTTTTTTCACGAAACGTGTTTTTAATCTGGAAAAAAAAAAAAAAAGGAGAAATATTTTGATATCATAGTACCATTATGAAAAACGGTAAAAAACAGCCGTGACTTGAACTCACCTGGCACGACTTTTCCACTCATTTGCCGTGGGCGCAAGACATATATTCCTGGCCACCCGCGGGGGAATGGAAACAAATAAGGTCAGGAACTAGGGCCAAATCTACAGCAAGCGAATGTACCAAATGTAAGGGTGAAAGTGACCAAGTGGTCAGAAAAGCATCAGATCCAATTTTCAAACCACCTGACAAAACTGTCAATGGGCAATGGGATGAGACGGGGCCTAGTGAAATGTGGAAAAATAATTTTATTCAAATTTTGCTATTGGAAACTGCTATGGCATATGTGACAGAAGCTACTGACACAATATAAGCCATGAACAAAGGGAAAGCTGATTTATTTTGATGGTCTTTTAGATAACAAGAACTCTATGTTCTCCAGAGTAAGACTTAGGGTCAGTACCTTTGTCTGCGATGAGGTCGGAGTGTGCGCAGTACCCACTGGTTTGGTGGAGGCAGCAGTGGTGGTGATGCCGGTGGTATAAACAGCATTGGGTGAGGATGAGGCCGCCAGTGAGCGCTGCAGGTGGAGCTGTAGCAGGGACTGGAGCTGAGTGCTGACGTGTTTACGGGTGCTGCTCTCTTGTTTGGTGGAGTGGGGCTGCTGGGAGCGCTCACCATCCGAGTGCTGGCCTGGAGAGAAGAATGTCACAGTGCTACACGACACTCACAACAACACTGACCTTGTGCACAAAGCTGGGATCTCAAACTCTGTTCTCTATCACTGCTTATTTACCATAACTTCATGCAATTTCTGATTCTTTCATATGTTTATAGTGCATCTTTCATCTCATTTTCTTTCTCTGCAGTACCTTAAACAGAAACTGAAAAACTTCACAATATCTTACAGACTAACACTTGCATTTGATCCATCAAAAAATGGAGACCACAGTGGTGAAAAGAAACCAAACTGAAAGATTCCGTCAAATGCTTGAATAATTCTGAGCAACAATGAGCTCCACCCAGGGAGAGAGCATGACACAATACAATCTGTAGGTATCATGTATTCTACTCATATTTCACTCACTTGATGCCACATCTGGAGACTGCACAATTTTGCCCCTCATTCTTCCCAGATTCTCTGACTGGCTCAAAGAGGTCACATGACCCTCCTGCTGCGGCCGGCCCTCTTTGGCCAGGGCGGAGTGACAGCCGCTGCTTCCACTGCTGCTATTGCTGTTGTTGTTGGTGGTGGAATTGGCGGCTGTTGTGATGGCATCGCCCTCAATGTAGCCCAAATCTTGCCGAATCTGTCGTCTCACATCGCAATAGCTACAGCAATGAAAGAAAAAAACATTTGATATTCGGTAAGTTGAGATAATTCTGTCATTTCCACACTGACTGACCAATGGGTCAGCAAATTCTTCACACATTTTTTACTGTTTGTCTTCAAAATAACGACTTCCAAAACCTCTGTACCTCCTAGATAAAAATTAGTTGCCCTCTAGTTTGATTGTTGGTGTACGATATCTTTAATGCCCTGATGTATATTTGGTTGTACCTTTAACTTGTTCACACTTAACAGTGTAATTCTGAACTCATGATCATTTCCTGAGGCACTGACCGACATCTTGCCGAGATTTGTTTATGCTGTTGTACAAAATAGTACGACTGGTAAACAAGAATAAGGAAAGACAGCTAGAATGAACTCACCCAACTACTGTATTAGTGCAGACAATGAACTCAGGTTTGGAATTCCACTGGTGGTAGGTGATGAAGTAGCGAGTCTGTAGCCAGATCCACTGCTGACCTTTGGTCAAAAACCTGTAGAAGCTGGACGTTCCCTTGCCCATCATCATCACTGCAAGGAAACAACAAAATGAAAAATGACATCTAAAAAAAGTTTAAACTAAACATTTTTTGTCTTTTGCCTTGTGAGCCTGAGCTGAGAAAAGTAAAGGCCTGGTCTGGTCCATCAACTGTCACATCAGCAAAGAGACATCAAGTTGTACTGACAGACGAAGAATAGGGCAGACTGTTTATTCACTAGCTTACAACTTAGACAGTGGATTTTGTTCAGTTCTAAGTTTTGTCCAAATAGGTCAACCATGTAGACAAAAAAAGATGCCAAATGATGCCAAGCTGGGCTCAATAGTCAAGGAATGAGCCGAGTGTCAGGGACACAAATAACTCTCCGGACTAGTCAACCACACACACACACACTGGGGGGGAGGACATAGGGTGGGATGGACAGATGGACGACACCACATGGCTTGACACAGTACTATATTTTCACCGATGTGTCTGGGGGGCCTACGGACATGGCTCAAGTAGCCAGGTTTTTCTTACAAAAGAAAAAAAAGAAAAGAATAGATGTCTTGGGACCATCAACTTAGGTTACAGGAGGCGTTAAGCTACAAGAGGTTCAGTCTCGTGGAGAGCACTACAACACTCCTTCTATACTTTTTTTTTTTCAAATTCCAGGGACTAAGTTCTCAATCTTGAACGAAATGTGCCGTGTTCAGCAAAAACATGCAGGTGGGGAAAATGTTCTACTTTCAGTTATCAGCAGATTCTATAACCTTGTATTTCTGAACAGAGTGCAGTTGAATTTTGTCAATAAGTTCAACAGATGCTGAAATATTGTATTTTAATGACAGGGGACACGATATTCTGAAAATGACCCCAAAAAAAAAAAAAAAAAGTTCAAGTTTTCACTTTACTTTTTACACACTGTGACATACATCTTCATACAAACATCACATATTCAATCTAACAAGTCAAAACAGTTGTGTGGTCCCATGTCAAATTCTTTGTTAAAAATAGTTTGTAAAAATTTGACAGTATTACGTGATTCGTTGAAGACCTATGTCTACAAGTGATTCAGATTCATCTGTGTACTTTACAAATTGAATCTAAATCTAGACAGATTCTGTGCAGCAAACGGTGTCAACCAGATTTAGAATATTAAAAACATAAACACATAAGATGCCCTCAGCTCTTTCAGTCCTATGTAATTTTTATCTCCTAGCAGAAGGTCTAGACCTTTGACTTTGCAGCTCCTTCTCTCCTATAAATCCAGTAATTACATCTCCTGGTTTCATTTAACAGAGGCTATCTTTTGACATTCAGGCTGTGTTGAAGCAGCTGGTCCTCCATCAGCCATTTTTCATGTAAGCAAACATGTTAGCAACTTCACAACATCTTGAGATTAGTTATTTTACAGTATTCAGAATGTTAACAATCTCTAAATGATTAAAGAGAAACAAAAATACCAATTGTTTTTCAATCAGGGGAACTGATGATATCAAGATGGCACTGGAATCCAGAACGCCAAGTACGTGCCCATTACCTTTAGTTCAGAAACTCTGAATGTCAACAAAGTTCATGCGCACTACACATCAGTGCAATATATAGCAAATGACCTTAAGATAAAACTCTTAAAATGTCTTGTCTGGCCAGTGATGTTGTACAGCTGCGAGGCATGGACAATGAAGAAAGAGGATGAAAGATGAGTGGAAGCAGCAGAGCTGTGGTTTTACCGAAGACTGCTGAGTGTCAAATGGATGGATAGGCGCTCAAATCAAATCATACTGAATGAGTTGGGTACTACACGCAAGCTCCTAGTACTCATACAACGGACGAAACTGAAAATGTTGGACATGCAATCCGTAATAAGAGAACAGACTTGATGTCCACTGTCCTCCAAGGTAAAGTGGAAGGAAAGAGAAACAGCGGACGGCCACCTGCATCACTTGCTAGAAACATCACAAACATCAGTGGCAAGAAACTCCAGGAGGTGGTCAGACTTAGCCAAGATCGAGAGTGCTGGAGGCAACTTTGTGAGGATGTCATGTGCAGCGGCCAACACTGTTCCTGGTGACACCGACAGATACAGATACACATCAGTGGATAGCCCTGTTTATGCCCTTCAATTTGGTATGCTGTACATGGGGCTTAGTGTGTAGTACATGCCTATGGGGATCTAGTACAAGAGGCAAAGGAATTCATTATAGAACCCTGATTTTAATGATAAATTTTTTATGAAGTGGCTTCAAAAAAACCCTTTCAGAAATACTTTTAGGTGTTGAATAAGACAAAAATCTTTTGTGGGATGAAAAACAAATGTTAAAGGATCACTTTGGTGGCAAAATTGAGAATGAATAGTTGGATGTTCTTGACCTATGAAGAATAATCAGGAACTGGCAAAAGTAACTCCTGGTTTTTACCTTTTCAATAGTGGTTAGTTTTCAATAGTTCTATTTCAGTGCATGTCAAACGGCTGATCTCAAGACTTTAAAATGTGAATATTTACTACACATCAACATGTCAGTGTGTGTCTTTGAGCCATGGTCAGATATCAGCCCGGATGACTGTTCACTGCAATCCTTAGTCATTAACAAGACAATCACAACTCTCATCCAGTCAGTAAAGACAAAAACCGTGGAAAGTATGTCACATCTGAGATATGTGGGTGGTCCCTGGAATTTCCTGTATAAATGGTATGAATGCATTTGATACAGATGGTCTTTGTGATGTCAAAAGAAAGTCGGAACTTACACTGCTCATGGCACTTGGAGACAACTTCCAGGTCATCAGGATGGTAGTAATCGTAACCCGATGTACCCAGGACCTCAAAGGGCAGGTAGCCAATGATGGGTGGAGCCCTGAATCAATTGAGAAATGAACATTATAACATCTCAAGTTTGACTGCAATGCACAATTTCAGTCCATGAAAAAAATAATAAGGAACACAGGGATGTCAAACTGTTGTCACAAAAAAGTCGGAAAATTTTGTATGTGAGAAATGTCAGGTCTCTGCACAATCCTTGCTTGACTATGAATACTACAATACTGTGAATCTTATACTGCAAGCCGTGAGCTAGAAATGTGCTATTTCCTCAAAACATCTCCACTTTATTTGTGGAATAGAAATCCACAGAAGCTGACAAAAGAGAAAGCTGCTGCTGCTGTTGTTTCCTCTCAGATAATGCACTAAAACTGGAAACAAAATGCCTGTGTACCTGCCCCCAACTTACCTGTGATCCAAGAAGAGAAACTTCCACTCCAAGGAGTGTCTGGATGTAAACTCACAAGTTGTCTCGTCAACTGTGGACATTTCCCGGATAATGTGAGAGGTCTGAAGACGTACGGTGCAACAGAAGCACAAGGTTTGCTCTGGGAGATCAATACCTATGAAGTCACTGTTGTCACATAACATGGCATCATCTGGAACATAACACACAACACATACCTTTAGTGCATACAAACTGTGACAGGGTGCAGACTAAGCTTTCACACTGTAACGTGTCAAAGTTTCTTTCTACACTCTTACCTTATATATTTTAGGCCCTGTGTGTGCAGTGTCTTAAAACTGACTTTTTACCCTTAGATTAACTTCCTGTAATTTAGGCATATTTGAACTGGTCCTTACATACGTTTAACCAGATTGGGCAGTTCTGAGAAACTGCAATGCAGTAAAGTAGTTGCTCTAGTCATAAAGTTTGCTTCCATATAAAGAAAGGCTACCGCTGGTATTCAAAGTTCCTTAGGCCATAAAGTTGATTCAGCTATGTTTGTATATTGTTCTATTTCCAACACTCACAACAAATGATCACTAAATGATGGCTATCTCTTACCTTCAATATCTGCAATGAACTGTGATGTCCCAAAGACCCGCACATATTCATAGATGGCAGGCTCTGACGGATCAATTGTCCCTCGCCTCAAATGGCATGTAAAGGATAGAGTATTGTCACCTGGGAAGAAAAAGCAGATCAGCTTTAAATAAAAAAAATTCATAGCTTAGTACACAAGTCAATTTAGAATCTTTGACTTCATCTTAGCACTGTCTGTCTAGAGTTAAAAAGGCATCCCCTAACAAGCTTGTGCCCCAGTCCTCTCTAACAATCAGTGCTATAGGCCAGGACTTCAATCTGCAAACGTTTTCTTTGTCCACTTCTCACTGTCACCTAGCCATCTTTGCCTCTGCCTACCGCTTTCTTACTCCCATCCACAGATAATCACAGAACAGGCTAAGCAAGGCCATCTGATCTTCCCAAATGGCTTCCCCTTCTCAATTTCCTTTTCAATTTAAATATTAAGTCCTGAAATGTGAAGAGAGGTGTTTTTCATGTATCAGAACATTTAGTGCAGTTACACTGTGTGACAGCCCTGAATGCAGTAAAACACAGGCTGGGCTAGGGCGGGGCAAGGGTTCAAACTACAGTACGAACTGTTCCTGGCTCAGTTACTCACCTTGCATTCCATGGGACTGCTGCTTGGAGAGCAGGTTGAAGAACTTGAGTCGGTCATCTTCATGCATGAGGTCATACAAGGAATGGTTAATAAGATCATCCTGGGGATCCACAAGATTGTAGATGAGAAAAAAATGTAAAAAACAAAAACAAAACAAGTAAACAGACAGACTGAAAACACTTGGCAAAGCTCCCAGACAGAAAATATCACTTTGTGATGACTAATGCAGCATAAAACAATCTAAAACTTTTTTCTTGTTGAAAAAAGAGAGAAGTGAGAGCAGGAACACACTAGCATTACATGTCTGGTTTATAAAAGTGTGAATCATTCATGCATGCACTTGAGGGCCTCACTACTCCCAAAGGCAGCAGTTAACAGGACTACTGGCTGATGTGCAATGGGCAAAATCTTCATTTGAAACTGTGCAACACAAGTGTCAGTTTGTCTCAGCTTCAGCTATAGGTGTTTCTTTTTCAACACACACATACACACACAAAGAATAAAAGGAGCTCCATTACTGTCACATCTGAAAGAGATACACATGGTGTAAACGATGCAAAAGATCACTTGAGACGCAACACGATGAAATCAGGCGCTCGTCAAACTGAGCCGACCGAAGAAATCATTTGTTTTTCAACTGTGAACAAATTTTTAACCCAATTTTTTTTCTACTCAAAGCACTTCTATATCAATCTAACAATACATTTCAGAGCTCCATTTGCTGAAATAGATTGAATAAAAGCCCCAAAATTGTAATTTAGTGGCATGGGCAAACAAAGATTAAGAGGGATTTACAAAAGTGATCTGCCATTTTCTAACTAAATTCAGCGTTTGCAAACAGGTCACCCCTATGGTCTTTCATTGCCAATATCTCGACTCCTACTTAAGGTGGAACAACACTTTTTTCACACACAGAAAGGGAAATGAATAAGCTTTACAGTGATACCAATATCTCCATATGCTCAGAATTTGACGAGAGCCTGATTTCATCATGTCGTGTCTCAATTTATGGCAATGTCTATTGAATGTCTTTTGGTAAGCTGACCAAAACTTTCAGCAGCCCAGAGCTAGGACCGAGTTCTAAACAACTTACAGGTAAATGTCCAAGAAGTGAGGTCACACTGTCTGATGTAAACAACACTTTCCCTTGCTGGGTAAACACCACTAGAAAGCTGTCCACTGCCTGATAAGGAGAAACGTAATGAAAACGTGGATAAGACATTCATGTCCTATTACAGTCTTTCCCTGTTTTAGTGTCAAAATTATGATCTACAATAAATTACTGAGCAGAAATATATACTCTGCCGTCGATTTCTTCTGAACTACAAATATTACATTTCACACTTCCTCTGTATTAATAAATAAGTCACGTTGACTGCTCTATATTCTTGGAACAATAAGACGGAAATGACATAAGGCATAAGCTGCTTTTTAACTAATTCTAAGCCATGCTTGAATGTTATAACTAAACATGAAACAAGAACTGCGGAAGACCTAAATAAAGATCACACATGTTCACTCTTCTATAATGACTGTATTCAGGTGAGAATATATAACTCACAGATTTTGTTCTAGATAACCAATTTTTTGTCACATTGCACAACATATTTACCTCCAACATAAGCTGAGCAAACTCTTCATTGCAGAGAAATGTTGGTTTCCAGTCTTCTTTGATCTCATTAGCAGCTGACTGGACAGAAAACTCTGCAGGAGATCAGAGAGAACAAAAAAAATCTACAGTACCATAACTCAGCATGCGGGTCAAACAATACAAAGATTTATCAACAAACTGAGAAGTTCCACTAATTATTGCTCTTAAGGTACCATGATGACACAGTGACAGCTTTCTTCTCCACTGATACAACAATGATTATTATTAAGACAAAAGCGATCAACCTGCCTACGGAACAACTAAACAAATCTGGGCATAAACCTTTTATTTTTCTCCAACATAAACATGCAGACAATGTATTTTCATCCAAATATATTGTTCAAACATCAGCAGTGCCGACCCACAATTTCTCTTGAACCTGACAATAAAAATGTCTCAAATTTCAATGCAGTAAAACTCAGATATTGACCCAAGCCTTCATTATGCCAATGAGACAACTGGAACCTCCAGACACCTGACTGAAATCTCAGCTTTGTCTTGTAGACATAGGGTCAGCTGACAGCCTGATTTAGCCATTCCTATCAACAGTTCAATTCAAATTTTGCCCAGCTTAAACAAAAAATCAGTCTCTATGAATCCCATTTTCTTTGCAATGACTGAGAAAAAAAAAGTAGTTACATAAATTTGAATACTGAATCTGCATGTTTATTTCCCCCTCAGCCTCTGTACGCCAAGTTCAGTTCACATCGCCTTTCTCAACGGACAAAACAATTCATAGAAGATAAGCAAAAAATGCAAACCTTGATGATTTCTCAAAAACTGTATGGCAGACTTAAGCACAGAAGATTTGTCCATCTTCTTGCTGTTGGCTGCCACCATCGAGCACAGTTCATTGATGAGGACATTAAACTGGTCCCTCCTTTTTTTCTCACTGAGGTTGCGAGTTTTACTGTCAATCAAAGAGGCAACAATATAGTTAATACATCCATCAATGACCAAAGTTCATAACGCATAATGCCCGGCAAATCAAATTTATCGCAATAAAAGCATGTGTCTGAGAAGCATCTGGATGGTGACATAAAATGAGACATCAGTTTACCATACTTGTACCAAATTACTATAATCATCCTCAGAGAGCACAAAGCTGGACTGGAGCTTATCATATTCAGGCATTTTGTTAGAACTGCTTTTTCTCATGCGTTGACATTACCATCGTTAACATTACCATCGACTTTAAAAAAATGTAAATGTGAATGTTCTCAGATAGCTATATTTCACAAAGTCTGGACCACTCCACTCAACTAAGCTGTTTCTGTTACAAATAAACTGAAGATTTCTTTTTTTTTTTCCCCCGTGTTTTCTGAACCATCTACAACAGCTCTATCAATTTTCACAATCAAATCTTTAATCTGAAGCCTGGCACTGTTTGATATCTAGTAGTGTTTCAAACAATACAGTGGTACAAAAATATCAAATTAATAAATTCAAATGCATGTACTTGGCAAAATTATGAGCATTTTTGGACAAGGATAGACTGACATTATTTTGAGGTGGTGCACATGATCATGGAATTGTCACTCACATGCTGAATTGAAAACATACACTGCACATAGCAGGCAGCTCTTGACGAATGAATATTCAGACATGCTCATCAAACCCCCATGAGTGAGTGATGAACCCTCGGTCATGTTAGTGATCTTAGAAAACCTCATTCAGTCATTGTCAAAATGCTTGAGGCAAGAACTGCTGAACATACATAACTAGTGTTGCGTGCTCCTAAACTTATAAAATCTTACCGCTTAACATTGTCTTTGTCATCATCTTCAATTTCATCAAAGCTCAAGACACTTTCACTGAAAACAAAAAGATGAAACACATACAACAATTTATTACAAAGCAACTAATATCTGTGGTGTAACTGATGAAAAACAGCCAAAAGGCCAGATTTTTTACTTAAGTCAGAAGTTTGACATCCCTGACTTTTTTATATCTATGTGACAAAAAATCATTAAGTTACAGTTCTGATATAATGGTAACGATCAAGAATAATGTTCTGCAACTATTTCTCATTTGAAGAAATCAAGAATGTTTACTTCCTCAGTCAGAACTGTCAAATGTGAAAAAAGATTTCACATTTGTAATCAAAGAACTACAAGTGAATGAAAAATGTTTGTTACAGTAGGCTAAAGTCCTCATGTTTCTCATGACACAAAATATAATGATTGTTGCTAGCATAGCATTGGCAGTGAAAAACAGCTGACCGTAGTGTGATGTACACATCACAATCAAATTAGTTTTATCAATAAAAATGATAAAAATGATACTCAGCAATGGCAGCTCTTATTATTGGTCCAACTGGGCAGATAAGCCCTCGCCATTAGCCTAATTGGGCAAATAAGCCCTGACCTTATTCGCCAAAACGGACAACAAATAAATATATATATATATACATAGCTTTTTTACCATTTTCTTCCCAATGTAAGTGTAAAGCTTCATTTGGCTTTGCAGAATTACATTTTGGTATAGTGTTAGTCATACAATGGTTATAGTCATGGTCAGATGGCTACATGATTAGGTCCGAAAAGGGTAGTGAAAAGGGAGTAGCCTAGATGTGATTTGCTTGACTGTATTTTTATCCAAAGTTTGTTTCGCTTTCATAACTTTTCAGGTAACACTTCAGTATAGTTCTATAAGTGGAAGAAATAACTAAATCGATAGGACAACCTATTTTCAGGTTAAGGGAGACTTTTAAGAAATTTTGTGGTGTTGGTGGCCCAGCAGTTGGGCGGTCGGACTTGGGATCTGAAGTTCCACTGTTTGAATCCTGACAGGTCATGATATTTTGTCCTTGGAAAAGGAATTTACACGTGTTTCCTGACTCCACCCAAGTTTGAAAGGGTACCCGACTAAAGACAGTGATTGATATTGTTAGACTGATGAGGACTTTGAGCGCCTAACAGGCAGTCGCCTTGTATGTTTCCCAGGGAGTTGAGAATGTTTATGAGTGTCTTCTTTGGGTCTATCGGGATAATAATAGATTGTAAAGCGCTTAGAGCCTGTACTGTACAGGGATAAGCACTTTGCTCTCTACTATACAGAAGTTTGACATTGGATACTAAAAACAGTTTACAAATTCCTTTGGGGACTAAGTGTAAAATATACAACAGCAACACCCCCCTCCCCCTTCCTGTCATACAACCTACAAGTGATCCATGTCAAATAGAAGCTGATTAGATCTACATCTAACTCTACTGTCTACACTTGCATTGCCAGAATCACTGTATGTGACTCGGGACTTTGTAGGCCTCTATAAATTTCAAATTTCAAAATCTTAACTATGAATACTGATGTGAGTTGGTCACAGAAATTAATAAATGTGCAGTTGAGACCAAATCTGTGCTCCATCATAAAGCTTTGAAAAAATACGCCAGCAGAGATTTAAAAATAAAAGCATGATCAGAAGTTTGCAACTTCTCATAGAATCTATATTTGACAAGATTTAGACCTAGCTGTAGATATTGAACTGGCCTAAATAAAGGGAAAACGTGAGATCGAACTTAGATCGATGGGACAGTCCTGTCTAAGACTTAGTGTGGATTTCTCAGGTGGGGATTTCATTCACTTTTATGTCAGTACTATAGGGATAACGATAGTTTTGTCCAGGAATGGTGACAAACTTGACACATGTGTGCTACAGGTTTGGCCAAGCCTGAGACCAATAAATAGTGGGTTTTCACACATGCTATTAGACTTCAGGAAATGGGGCCAAAAAGGCTTATTAGGGAACCTAAAACTTACTGGGCCAATTGGGCAAATAAGCACTTCAAACAACAATAGTTAGGCCATACTGACACGCATGGTACAAACAATAGTTTAAAAAAAAATAGCACACAAAGAATACACTTGATATAACAAGGATCTAGAGCTAGTGTTCATCAATCTAACAGAAGGCTCACATTTTCACAGAGCTCCATTCTATGAACATACTTCAGTCCTTACTCATGACAGTTGGATCCAAACTCTTGAACTGTCACACATGCATATCATGTTTTTTTTTTTAATTCAAAGAGATTTAAGCAACTGAAAGAACCCCCCTCATTTGTATAATAAGACGATATATAGTCTAAATAGATCTAAATCAAATATTTTGTTGTTAATGATTGTTCATCTCCAATGTCAATACAGTGGTCTCCGCCTAAGAACCTTCTACCTAAGAGCCTGGTCCGCCTAAGAACCCGCCTCTGCTGCCAAACGGAATTTTTCCTCTATAATTTACCCCTCTAAGAACCCGCTCTGGGCCTCCCACTCCCAATTAAAAAAATCCATGTAAGAGCCCAGTGTTGGAGCAAGATGTCCGAGTACTTATGGGGTAATTCCACATCATACTGTCCACTTGTGAGAAACCTGCACTGCTAGATGTGCAGTGAAATGGGGATGGGGGCGATGGGTACACACAGACAAAAGAGTGGAAGTGAAGGTTGATGTATGACTGCATAATCTGGCCACGTTGTTGACTAACCCATAACCATTTCTTTGTTTGACAACACGTGGAACATCACTTATGATTGGTTTTATGGATAAGGAGGTGTAAGTTTAGCCTCCTGGCTGGTCAGCTGTTTTGCTCCTTCGATCGGTCTGTAACACTTGAGTCACCCGTGCGATTATCCACGGGGTGGCAAGGCAATATCATGTTTTCAACAATGGTACCGTTATGTGAAAACTCACACAGCGTTTAAGTGCTCGGCAGTATTGATGTAACTATACGTTAAAAAGATCAGGAATTGCTAGCCTATCTAGAATTATAACACACACAGGGAAGAAGGCGGTACTTATAATGACTTATTTGCATAGATAACTCTTCAACTAACGGTAACGATCAGCTAATCATAGTAGTGAAGGCAACCTGTGGTCAGATGGGTTGCGTAACTTTTCAGTTCGCCTAGGAGCCTGCTTTTTTTGTCTCCCAACGACTGAGTTCTTAGGCTTAGGCGGAGACCACTGTATAATACAAATACAATATCAGTATTATCAGAACAGGTAAAAATGAACATTTATGAAATTCGATGGGAACGTATCTGATAACAATTGTCACAGAGAAAATATTTGGAAACTGAAACAGCTATGATTAGATCTAGAATCGAGATCAAGATTGACAGAGTCTACAATTACGTAGCCAGAACTGGTACTGCTTCCCATTTCTCAACATTAATAATAATTATTTTATCACATTACATTTGTGAATGTGATTTTTTACGAGAAACAGATCTTGAATCTAGTCTAGATTAACAACTGGACTTCGCATGCTGCACACGGTAAACATTTATTCCTTTATATTAAGTTCGCATAACATGCACGACAACATGACTTTAAAAAGTGACCAAACATTCAAATAATATCTAAATTAACTCGCCAACTCTAATGAACAACCGGTCACGCACGATACTACTGATGAGTGATAGCTCGTCAAATTAACACTTACCTTTCAATACTTCGGCTTGATGGTCGAAATAAAGCTATCTTTTTCCCGTAATTCATGGCAGGTGTGAAAGAAATTATCCAAATGGAATTTTGCGCATCATTTTGATAGGTTATCTTGATTACGTTTAGAAATTAACAGTAAATAAGGACACGATATTGATGTATGTAGCGGACAAGTGAGCCACCATCTTGTTCTAGATCATTTCCTTTCCTGTGGTAATTGACCAATGAAATTGCTTGATTTACGATGGGTGCTCAAGGGAGACTGCTCGGAATGAAGTTATTTCTTTTTCAGGACCACATTATTCTCCCTTGGATAAGCAATCCTGGCTTTTTAGAAGCTGCCAATTTTTGCTGAGAAATTTTGTGGGTAGAAATTTAGAATTTGGAAATTTTGCCCCCACAGCGG
>JBCAUA010000019.1:528316-541873 GCA_038406235.1 Peronia verruculata | reverse complement strand
GGTAGAATGGGGGATGGGGAAGACTAGGACCTGGACTAGAGAAGCGCAGGGGAAACACCAGTGCTGACGTCTTCGTGATTGCTAGTTGTTCTAATTCAGCAACTTTGCTCATTGTATGTAGCAAACTACTTGTGGTCATGGATTTTTTGACACAGCACTGTTGTGCGTTGTATTCGTTTACTCTGTTCTAGCTTTCTTTTCTTTGTTTCACATTTCCTCATTTGGGAGAATCGTGACTATCTCTTTGGAAAGGCATACTATTGTACCTTGCAGATTCACACCTCGAGCTCATGTCGATTGAATGAAGGTTTATGGTCCACCCTCTCTTATTCGTTCCTACACCCCTCCTCCACTTCTTCCAACATTTGCATGTGTAAAATTAATGTACAGGCGCGGGTATGTGTGTGTGTGTGTGTCTTTTGTAACATTTCTGTTGTCGGTGTTGCTAACTGACACGTTCTATTAGCTGCTCAAGCATGAATAGTGTATGATGACAGTCTAAGTGCGAACATGTGGTTATTTAAACTCTGGAATTTTGTTCTTGCTTAGTTTTGTTTGTATCCTAACTTAAGTTTCGTGGTGTTGCTCTTATGGCCCTGCACGCATTCTTAGTGTCTGTGTTTTTTCCTGGTCACTCATATCTCCATTCTTCTCTCCAATCCTCTCTCTTCCTCTCCCTTATCTGTCTCTGTTCCCTCTTTATATTCCTCAATATCTTTTCCCACCCACCCTCCAACACTCTCATTCTCTTCTCCCACTTGCTAATCCCCCCCCCCCCCCTCTCTCTCTCTCTCTCGTGCTTGTCTCCAACATCGCGTGGCTGATCTGAGAATGAGAATTTGGGAAAGACCGGAAGGTGGGGGAGGGCGAAGGAGACCAGAATGACCGTACAGACTGTCCCGCACCATGGCTGTGTCTCCATTCCCTACCCTTCGCTCCCCGAACTGACCGCCCTCCGCCCTCTCATCATGAGTGATAGATATCCGTAGAACAAGAGTGGTCGCTCATTAAGACCAGCACATACGGGACTGGACATGGCTCCTTATCGCATTGAACCGGTCAGTCTGCGGGCTAACTTGTATGTGTGTGTGTGTGGGGGGGGGGGGGGGATCGACCTGTGTGCGTGCATGAGCATGTGTGTGTGGGTTTGTGAAGGTGATCCGTCTGGCTGACCTCCTCTTTCTACTTCTCCTTCTCTCTTCCTCCCCCTTTCCACCCCCACCCCCCTCTGCGCCTCCCCCATCACCCCTCTAGTTGGTTCCTTGACGGAAGGTGCCTTATTGATAAATCAAGACAAACCAATGGATGGTAGAACAGAACACTTATGACCTACCTTGGGCATGTCATTGTCCAGATAGCCATCTTGTACTAAGCCAGCAATCAGGAACATGGTGTCTAGCGTTGCAAATGCATGTCGCTTCTGCCCTTCTCTCTCCCTCCATTCTTTCGTCCCACTCCTCTTCTCGGCTCCAGGGCAAAGATACTCGTGGGTTACTAATGGCAGACAAACCGATGAATGGGAGAACAGATGACCTGCCTCAGGCTGACCCAGATACATATCTTTTGCTAAGCCAGGAATCAGCAGCCCTGGTGTCTATATGTCTATACATTGCTGCAAGGTCTCTATAGGCAAACACGTTTTATTTCAGAAGAATGATATCTCTTATCAGTATGAGCTTGGCATGTACGTCATTCTGGCCATATCATCTTGCGAATGGTCCTGCCTCATTTACTTCTCTTTCTCTTGTTCCCATGCCCCCTCCCTCCACTTTCTCTTCCCGCCCCCCTCCCAAGTTAAACCGTCAGTTCCGAGCTTAGCGGCAGAATACACGAAATGGTTGAAGAAACATCATAGAATTATTTCGTGCTTTACTGCCTTTCAGAAAGTCTATCACTCAGAAACGCCAACATATTGACCAAGAGGAATGTCTTGGTGCTAGGTGAGCTGAGGATGTCCATTTAATATGTCTCTTCCTCTTTTGTCTTATTTTCCTTTAGAATAACGAAAAGTGAATCAGTAATATTAGTGCATCCTACAAGGCTGTTCATCCCCAATCAGGCTTCTTTGAGTTTTGATTCATAGTCGCTTAGAGCTTAGAACGTGAAAACAGAGCTTACTGTTTGCAAAATGCAGCAATTAAGCGTATCTACTTATGTACGAGGTGTCATGCCTTGCAGACCCGCCACTCCTTGTAGTTGAGTTCTCTTGAGGACATGGAGGGTCGAGTAACATGTCCAGTTGGTCGTCTGTTGGTATAACAGTTGTGATTAGGCTATAATCTATAAATTTGGCAGCTCTGCCCTGTCATGTCCCAGCACAAAGAGGGCACGGATTATAACCTGTAGTTTGTCAAAGCTATTGCAAACAACGTAGCATCTTAAATCCGTCAGCAAGCGCTAAGTCCGCAGATAGGCAGGCCAGTTGTATAGCTGATAAGCTCTGAGTTTATTGAATTACAGTATCGGAGTTTCGGGAGGAGGGGGTGGGGGGAGGAGGGTTTGTTGCTCCAGCTTCAGTGTCACGCTGTTTTACCGGCTTCTTTGATCTTCAGCCTCACTGTTGTGAATACAGGCAGGAGGAAAACAAGTGATTACCCATTAGCCAAGATAGGGACCCAACACCTGCTGGCTTCACCAGACACATTGTCCATGGTTTCATACATTCAATGGAATTCAAGTCACGATTGAAACCTGCAGAGAGATGTGCAAAACTATTGACGCCCAAACTGCAGAGGATTGCCTCTTTTCCTTCCTTCTTTGTTCCATCATCATCATTCTTTTCTTTTTTGTTTGTTTCCACAAATTATTAGAATTAATACAAAGACCTGATTTGTGCATTGGAGGAACGGAGGTTTTAGAAATCTCTCCCACCATCTTTCTTTTACAGGCCTAATCCCCATAAAGGTGGTTTTATTTTACCAATATTTTAAAACAATGGCAGTTACCCAACAGGTTTAGATGCAAACACTTGTCTTGTTAGGTGTTAAGAAAACTGAAAATTTCCAGAGACAGTTACAATTGCTGGAAAAGGTTTTCCATCTCTAGCAGTTATACTTGTGATGATGTACTGGAGGAAGAAGGTTTTCCATTCTCAAGCAATATGTGTGTGAGGTGATGTTTTATAGGAGGAAGGGAGGAATATTAATTCTAGACAGACTCAACAAATTTAAGATGTTTTTCATGTCCGTAACAAATGTTTCAACTTGTCATCCTCAGACTGCCATTCATAGTAGAGGTCAGCACATCAGGGGAGACATTGAAAGTGTCAAGAGCCGGCTCCTAGCACTGCTGGATCTGTGTGGGACAAAGGATGCAGATATTCCCAGCCTGGACCAGCCTCCTTGTGCCTTGACCATTCCCTTTAACGTCATGTCCAAGAGCTCTGCCCAGAGCACACCACAACGCAACCGCCATGCTCACCGTGACCCGTCCTCTTACGCAGACATGCTCATTGAGCAACTCATGGCTCAGGCCAGCTCAGTCACAGACTCAGACACCTCACCACCCAGTGCGGAAGAAACATCCACCCACGCTGCTGCAGAAGCAGAACCGGGCTGCGCTGATCAGCCGCAAGTGACAAAAACTATCAACAACAATGATGAGAAAGTTAAGCCTTTACAATTGTATTTCCCAAGTCCCTCCCCAGCACAGACAGTCTGTGTCCCCCCAGCTCAGCTGTCCCCAACTCCTGTCCTTCATTATGCTATCCCACCCAACAGTGAGAATGGTGATGATGTTGAGGACCCAATGGATGCCCAGCACAACCTGGAAGATATGGTAGTCAGGGATGATAACTTGCCAGTTGAGATCAGAGGCTTGCCAATAGGGCAACACATAATCCCAGAGAATACTGGGGCAAGCTCTGAACAGACTCACCCAGCTGTGACTTGTACATATGTCTCTGTCATACGAAGCACTGAGCCAGATTTCTCTCAGACAGCTATTGTTAATGCTGCCATGGGCTCCACTCCAGAATTACCAACATCAGAGTCTTCAGATTCACTGGACATTCCATTTGCTTCTTTGTTTGATCAGATGGACTATCCAAACGCACTTGGTGACATTTCTTTTGAAAACAATGCTGGCCCCATCTTGGTTCACAATCCATCAGATTTTGTTCTGAGTCCAAACCCAGCTTCCCCTGAGCTGCCCCAGGCCTCCTACTACAGTTTACCTGTCAGGTGTCCAGAGTCTGGTGCCTATTTACCTCAAGCTGCTGCAACGGCAGAGTCAAAACCCAAACCCACTCCAGTAGCTGGAGCAGGATTCCTTGGAAAACAATCTCCCACTTTGCCAAACATATCAATGTCTTCTTCACATGATGTGACAGAGTCTGAAACCAGTGCCAGTGATAGCAATGTTTTACATGAGTCTCATTTTGTCTTCCATCAACCCCTAGTTGTCAGCCTTCCCCCTCAGTTATCCAGGCCACACAAACATTTATTTGATAAACACAATTATAATTCTGACAAACACTATAAACCTCATATAGGTGATAAAATTGCTGAGGTAAAGTCTAATCTCTCAGAGGAGAGGCCACCCATCCCTCCACGCAGACCACTTACTGATACAAAATTGGGGCGGCTAACATTACAGTCTGATTCTTCAGAAATTGGTGGACTATGGTTGTCATCACAGTCGGCCATCTCTTTCAAGTCCACAAGCATCCAGTGCTTGGCCTCAGATACTGCAGTCCATCTCTCTGATCAGGGAGAGGAGCCTGAAAGGAGCAGAACTCTCACACAATACAAATCCAATAGCTTAGATGAGATTCCCTCTGTTAACACTTCCTGGTTTTATCATACCATTCCCAACGAGCCTCCAACACCAGGCACCAGTAGAGTTGCTGGAAAAGCATCTGAAACTGAGGACCACAAAATGAACATTGATCGTTTTGTCACTGTGAGACAGAAGCAACCAGTGAGCTTACCAGAGGTTCCAGGAAGTTCCAAAAGTGTCAGTGCTTCAAAGCGGAGACGAGGCAATGACAAGGCTGCAGTTTTGGTAACAGAGAAACATGTTGAGAGACCATTTCCATTACGGTCAGCCAGACAGAGACTGGTTTTCACTCCAGCACAAGATGTGGCTGAATCATCACAAGATTCAATGAATGATCAATCCCATGAAAGACAGCACAAAGCTCCGATCACATCTCCTGCTACCAACACAATATCACCTCGAGTGCGAAGAATGCGGCAGAAAAAACGCCAGTCACAGGCTATGCGACGACTACTGGAGCAAAAGGAAAACAATGCCCTGTCCCCAGCTCAGGTCAACAGATCACCACGCAGACCCCTGGGTGAGTTGTACAACATTCAACTGAATGAGTCAGATGTGTTGACCACTTCATCCAACAGTTTAACGCCATCTTCAGATCTCTATGCCAAGTCGAGTGAAACTTCTCCTGAACTGCCTTTGCCCAATAGAGAGGAAGAACTGTTGGACAGAGATGCTTATTACTGTGATTTTACTGTTGACAGACAGTATAAAATTGACACTTTAGTCTCAAAGCAGTCCAGAGCCACCAGTTCAGCAGAGGACCAGGATGACCAGTACATCCTGAAAGACCCAGCAACTCGTGAAATTTTAGTACGTAGAGTGGAAGGTGCTGAGAGTTCACCCTCTAGTTTTGTCTTTCAAGCTCCCCCATCAAACTTCAGACCGCTGAGAGCTGCAGTGCGCCATAGAACGCCTTCTGTCTCCAGCAATTCCACAACACCATGTGCCCATCAGGGGAAATCTGATATTGTCATTGCCAGGTCTGGCAGGAGATCAGACAGTGTCAGATCACATACCAGCTCAAAACAATCTGTTTACTCTTCCCATCGTATGTCACCTCAGTCAGGTTCCCGCTCTTCGAGATCATCCTCTCAATCATCAAGGTCTTCCAGAGGAAAGAAGTGTTCATCTCATCCAGTGGCCTCATCTACCCTCATCATGGAGCCACCCTACTCCACTAGTCCAGACCAGGATACAGCCAGTGTCTACACTTGGTCTATCGATGAGGAATCCAGTTCATGCAACTTGGAGAAATCTTACATTCGCAGTACTAGTGCTAAGAAAAAACATCATCACAGGGCAAGTTATACTCCATCAAGACCTCCCACATCTGTGGGACAGGACAGTCCTGAAGCAGAA
Source organism: Peronia verruculata (assembly GCA_038406235.1). Classification (NCBI taxonomy): domain Eukaryota; kingdom Metazoa; phylum Mollusca; class Gastropoda; order Systellommatophora; family Onchidiidae; genus Peronia; species Peronia verruculata. Next base: position 535,735 of record JBCAUA010000019.1, on the reverse strand, counting down.
GCATCTGCACCAATGGGCCAAAAATTTGAGATTACAGACATGGTGTCCAAACTGGAGAAAACTTTACATGGAAACAAAGTTGGAATGTTGGGTGCTGCTGGCTCGGACAACATGCCATCATTCCTTCGCCGCATGACAACACGTGCTCTGCTTTCTGGTAAACAGATCCTTGCAGGAGACACCTCTGTGCTGAAAGGACTCGAGACAAGTACTGACAGTACTCTGCACTGTAGTGAGGTTGATTCCAACTTATTCAGCAACCAAGCATCCACAACCTCTGTGTTCTTAAACCGTGCCAAAGCCTCCATTGTCTGCTCCCTGACTGAGGGCAGCACTGTGCCAGACTCTGCTGACTGGTCTGGTGCTACAGCTTCTGTTCACACAAAACTGTCACGCCAGTTATCTGCTTCATTGCCAAATCTTCGCTATCACTATTACCACGAGGATGGTGAGGGAACATACTCTCTCATTCCCACAGACACTGATGACACTCCCACCTACCTTGAGGAACGTCTAGATGTTCCAGGCAAATCTAGCACCAGCAGCAGTAGCTCCTGCACAGCAGCCAGGTGTCGACCAAGAATCACCAGAAAGTCTCCGGAAAAGCTGTCGGAAGCTGCAGGAATGACAGATTCCACCCCTGCCCTCTTGGGTGACATGTCCGGACCTTCTCAGCCAGGCCAAGATTTGATAGACTCTATCCTGACTGACAGTCCAAAGAGTGTAGACTCAAGTGGTATCTTTGCCCCATACAACTCTTACAACTCACCTGTGGAGAGTGTGGGTTCCCACAATGGCTATTCCAGCACTGTCAGCAGCAGCATCACCTCCTCAGATACCAACTACAACAAAAACAGAGTAGGAGTCATTGCTCCACCTCCCACCCCACCACACAGTCGCACAGTAGTTGAACAGGCTACCAGTGCCAGCACTTCTGCTGTAGCAGCTGCTCAGTCACATTCCAAGACAGACAGCCACAGTGACTGCGTCCATTTTAAACGTCCATTTTCACCAGCACCCCATGTTCGCTGGACGCCCAGCCGACCTCATACCAAAAACCAAGGTGTGACAGCAGATACAGACCCACCCACACCACACAAAGCCCTGTCCGTCCGCAGTGATCCGCTGGCCAACAAGTCTGTGTTTGCTGTTCCACCAGGGGTGGTGACTGGTCCACCCAAAATCAAAGACAAAAAATCCCTGGTGCGGAAACTGAAAAAATTCAGTACACATTTTTATAAAAAGACTGAGAAGATTCAGACCCTGGCCAATTTGTGATGTTGATCACCCTGTTTGCGTTCATGTTTATGACCATGTATCATTGATTTATATCTTTTTATCATAGACTTGCTTGTGGCTTGTGAAACTGAACATGCCTCTCAAATTATGGCTTTTATTTGGGTGCAAGTTTGTATTTTGAAAAAGGCATTTTATCCCCCAGTGAACATTGAAGAGTACTTGCCAGGCAGTGATGACAGAGGTTGACAAACATTTATTTTTTTATAAATGTACCTGGTAAATGTGAGGAACATATGAAGTTTCAGCAGGAAATGTTAATAGATCCTGTGAAACAGATTTGTTTTATCAGTTTTTGTCCCCATATTTTGTAGGTACTGTTGCTATTTGGACCATACATGCTGAACATGTAGGTCATCACATATATTTATAATCTGAACCTCTGTTGGTCCTCATAAGTGGACCATGCACTACTGCTTTAAGCCTCTTATAATGTAATTGAATTTTATTTTTTATCTTGCATTTTTATTTGCATTTTTCTGCGGCTTGTCTGAGAAATGATGCAGCTGTTAGTTCAGGAAACTTTTTTTTTTTTTAAAATCTTAAACTGTATATTTCACCTGAGTGATCACTATAGGGCAAAGATTTCATTGCTAATTGCTAAATACTTTTTTGTGCTGAAAAATCTTGTAACCCTGGGTTGATTAAGGCACGAAATCAATCCTTATGTTTACTAGCTTGTGTTGTAATGCTGGAGTTAGCGAAAGCACCTCTTCAGAATTTGCTTTCTAGAATGATTTCACAATGTAAATAATTGTAAAAATGTAAATGTATGCTTTTTGTATATGTCACCCCTGTGGTAGGATGAAAAATGAAAGCAAGAATGTAGCTGTGTTTGTGGGTATTTTTGATAGCTAGAGGATATGGTTTTGAGAGTTAATTAGAGAAAGTGTGCTTTGGAAGAAAGTAATGAAAAAAAAATATTATTCTGTATTTTGCTGGTGGATAAAAGAGGAAGTTGACTTGCCCCCGATCTTGATATTGTTGACGGCATAATGAATTCAGCCACATGGCAAGGCACCAAATTTTACATGCTCAAGAGAAATGATTTGATAGATTATTTTTCTATACACTTGTCCAAACAGGGATTTTGAGAATGTTTAGCTTTTGTTAAATTTGGCTTTGAAATAAAGGCCCAGTTTTGATGCATGGCCAATTTCTTCATGCCACAAATAGCATGGTGATCACTGATAGCAGGTGTTGTTTCTCTGCCATCTGTTTATACTGGCTCAGATCTTGTACCAGTAATAAGTACGAATCCACATCTCTTATTTAGTTTGGAAGGTTGTGTGCATGGGTGTTGTATCATTCTGTGTTTTTTTTTGTGTGTTTCCAAGACTGTTACTGTGTTCATGAGAAAATCAAGTCATCAGGATCATTCCACTATGGCTGTAAATCATTCTTAGCTGTTTTGAAAAAATGGACAAGAATTGTTTTAGGCAAATGAGATGTATGTTATTAAGATAGTCCGAGACGGCACTGAAGTATTGTACAGGCATTGCAGTAAACTGTTTTCGTTTACTTGTTAGTGGTAATAATGGCTAACATTGTAACTCAAAATATAGATAGAAGTGAACTATGACTGTGAGGAAATGTCTCATAGCCAGTCCAAATGAGATGTATGTCGATTTTTCACATATATAGAGTTTTTGGTATCAGTTCAGATGGTGAAAAAAGTTTTGAGCTAGCTGTATTCTAGCCAGAGATATTGCAGTTTTAAAGGCCTAAGGAGGCATTGACCAAAATTCTGAGAAAATCAAGTTTAAATGAACGGTCGACTGCTTAGATCTACTTTGCCTATCTCACAAAAATCAGATTTCAGTGAAGTACATGTAATATTTTTAAATCGAAGGTATGGTCGATACTATCTTCTTCAGAAATGAGTGGACTTTCGGTGTGTGCTAGAAAAAAATATCGATATCTGAATCCCTTTGTCACATTCAAAGTCTGATTTCTTGGTTCTAGCCTAGCGATTTATGTCTCATTTTGACAGGCCGCGAGACAACTATTTCATTGTGGGTGAGCAGTCATTTTGACAGGCCGCGAGACAACTATTTCATTGTGGGTGAGCAGTGGATGGAGCTTTTATTGCTGGAACCTCATCTGCTGATTGGTAGCCAGAGAGAATGTGCATTCCATTCCATGATCCAGACAAGAGCAGTTGTATTAGGAATCACTGCTATAGTGTTTTGTTATGTTGCCTGTGATCATTAGTTTGTACAGTGAAAATTTTATTTAAACCAGACCACGTGTGGCTGATCTGTCATTTTCTGTATATATAAATGATTTTGAAGGGTTTATGAACATTTTTGGGGGGGGGGGGGGTTTGTTTTGTTTTTTGGTTCTCCATATTCAAATTGTTCTACATATTTGTTTACACGTACAATTCTTAAAATTATTACTATGCATGTACATACGATATGCCAGGTGTACATGTACCTTTTTAGGCTTGTATATATATATATATATCTAAAACATGTCAAGTGAAACAGCAAATTAAATTCTAGATCAAGAAAATCCTCATGCAGTAGAGATAGAATCATTCATAGTGGGAGATCATTGTGATCAGCCCTATTACATGTACTTCCGCCCCACGGGGGCCCAGGGGTTATAAGTAGCTTCTCTGCTCCCACCTGCCATCAATGGGGTGTCTCCCATGGAGTGCTATCGTCAATGTTCCAGGGGAGACATCTCTTCTCTCTCTCTCTCCTTGCTCCTGTCCTGCTTTCTTTCCTCACTTCTTCTTGATGTGTAAATGTATCTTGCTTGACACAATATAATCAGTAATCATACTGATTTGGTGTTAAACCCCAACATAACACACAACATGTACATGTACTTCCCCTTGTCATACACAAATGGTGCTGAACAAGCAGAGTAAAGAAGAAAAAAAATCTCTGCACCTTTTGCTTGAAATATGATATAAAGAAAATGTTTTCTTCTTCATGTTACAATGATAATGATAACAAATTTTTTGGTGATCAGTTTTTCAGTTGACTTGACAGTAAATAAAGTGATTTGCCCAAAACTTCTTATGTCTGGCAAATGGAAGTAATACTAATAGGGCTGGCCAGAGCAATCTCCCATGTGAGATCCTTTTCAGATTATCTGCCCCTCTCAAAAGAGAGACTCGTGTAAGAGGAGATCATTTTGACCAGCCCTATTACTTCCCTTAGCTAGACCAAAAGGGTGTTGCAGAGTAAAGAAGGAAAAATCCTTCTACTTCTTGTCATTTGAAAGATTGGTTGCCAAAAAAAAAAAAATTGATAAAATTATAACAAGAAGAAAACACCCACGTTACATCATAATTTTTAATGGAATTTTTCATGGTGTATGTTTCAAGCAAAGGACCCAAAAGTGATCCCCCCCCCTCTTTACGGTGCTTGTTCAATCCCTCTTTTGTCTAGTAAAGGGAAGTAAAAGGACCGAGTACATGGGTCTCCCATTGTTGTCAGCTTTTTAACAAAAGGATTAGTTATTTTTTTTTTTTTTAAATTTGACAAGAGAGTCTGTTAGAAATACTTTTCCTGACATTATTTTTCTTTTGTTGGTCATGGACTTTTTAACTCTTTTGATTATAATGTAAGTTACATATAGATATTGTTTCAATCCAGCCTCTCAGATTTTTTTTTTTTTTTTGTTATATTTTGTTGTTTTCGTTAAAATTTTATTTCAGTGGTAAAGTCAGAGATAAATGCAGACAAAGTATATCGTAATTGTTAGTTTTTACCCCTAAAAATAGCCATATGATTATGAAGTGATTCATTTGCAAGACAGTTCTAGTAATCCACTTTATGAATGTCAGGATATTGTTGTTGCCAAATGCAGACCTCAGAAGCACAATGTATATCCCTGCAGTTATTCTAACCACTGTGGTCAAGGGCTGACTCTGCTTTCTCTGTATATGGTGAAATATGAGATTCCCTGCATATCCAAAACAGTTGTAGCTGTTATAGATTTTTGGTTCAGACCTTGGGCTCGGCTGGAAATCTCCATCTAAGTTTAGTATTAATAGGGAGGTAGAATAGTAGAAACATTTCAAACTGTTCACTGTCATTGGCAAAGAAAAACATATAACAATGTACTGGACTGCTGACAGTTGTTCTTGGATCTCCTGGTGGGGCGGTATCGAATATCGGTGAGTGTATTGTTTCTAGCAGGGGGTACAAACACTCCGCCTGGGATTTCGGGGCTTTTGCTTAGTCGAATATGAACTATTGTCTGGTAAAATTCATCTGGAAACTGAAATTATTTTCTGTGTTTTTTTGGGGGGTTAGATTGACATAAAAAAGTATTATCACTGCGTATCTTGCCTAAAAATTCTTTCCATGCATACTTGTCCATATCTTGTGTAAAAGGACTTGAAATAATACAGTTAGTGCCCACTGAAGTTGGTGCACAAATCCCAAAAAATTGTCACCTTATGTTGTGACAACTTCTTGGTTGCACCAGTCTGCTAGTATATTAATGCACGTCAGATATCAAGTCTTCATTCAATCTTTGCTCTCTATCCCTCTCTCCCCAAAATCCTCTTATGTATGTCTAAATGTATGTCCATGTATTGTCTATATGTGAATCCCTCCAACCAACTTGTTTCCACCTCTCAGACACCTCTTTCTCACATCACTTTTTCTCACATCACTTCTAACGTATCGTATGTAACCCACATGTATATTAGTGGACTACAATTTGTGTTTTTGTATGTAAAATGCTCAATCAATAAACATGAATTTACTATGAATGGTATGAATACTTTTGTTTGTTTTTCATTATCTTGATAGAAGGTGACAGACTGAAGCTGGTTCAATCCCAAATCAGAAAAAAAAAAACCCCAATATAATATGAAACACGACATGATGAAATCGAGCGCTCGTCAAAGGTAGCAGAGAAATTTAAATGTTTTGGTACCACCGTAATGGGTTCGAATAAAGAGTTTTTCTCCTTCCAGTTTTAACAAGGGAGGATATTCTCAAATGACTAATGAGGCATTATTTAATTATTTTATTACAATTATTTCCCTTTAAAAAGACAATCCCAACCATTTTGTTACTAAATTCAGCTGCAGCAACAAGTCACCCAGATTGATTTTAAAATCTTGACTTCTACGTACTTAGGGTAGAACAAAAATTCTTTCACACGAAGAATGGGAAATGAATAATCTTCACAGTGATACCAACTATTCCATATGCTCAAAATTTGACGAGAGGCTGATTTTATCATGTTGCATCTCATATTGTAAGCCTACATGTAATTAATATGTACATGTAGTTTGTTTGACAACCCAAAAAGAAATTAAAACTTTGACCCACCTGCTTATACCATCTACACATATACATGTATGTTGTTGTAGTGGGATAATGATATACATGTAACTCTTGCATCTTGTTGGATAGAGTTAATCAGTAATGTTATTTTTACTTGTGTTTCTATTTTCAACTCTTGGCATGAAATAAAGTTTCAGTCCTAGTTCTATCCATTATGTTATCAGCTCAGCCACGCCAAATACATGCATACATAAGTGCTTTAGCACTTAAAAAATAAAAACATGAATTGAAATAAAAACGAGATGAAAGTTATTTAATTCAATTAAAATTTCTGCTTTCACATCACTCTACCTCAGATCAAAAGACATGACAAAATTTTATACTACAGGAAGCATCACGCTAAACATTTCAACAGCATTACATATAATAATACACAGTATATTCATTGATACATCGAAAATCATCTTCATCTGAAAACAATTAACCCAAGAACTGCAAACCACGCCTTTAGCCAACAGGTGAAGCCCTACTTGATTGTGCAAAGAACGCCTTTAGACGGTCTGGGCCTTTCCTTACTATGCCAGTCGCATCACTGTGATATTACTCAGTTTGTTATCGGACCCAGTTTTTCCAAAATGTCACATAATAGGTACGGCTGCATCTAAGTACAACATCTTTCGGTAGTCAATGATTTTTTTTTTTCTTTAGATTGTGAGAAAGTCCATAGATATGGCCGAATCTAGACAGTCTTTCTTTAGATTGTGAGAAAGTCCATAGATATGGCCGAATCTAGACAGTCGGTAACAGAAAGACGGGAGAAGGGAAATCAAAGGCCACAGGGCCCGCTCAAGTCCTCTCA
>JBCAUA010000019.1:464501-510832 GCA_038406235.1 Peronia verruculata | reverse complement strand
CTTTTTATCTCCCTCTCTCTCTCTCTCTCTCTCTCTCTCTCTGTCTTCTTCTTTTTCTCCTGTTGTTTTTTTCTTTTTTTTTTTTTTACGCTAGCAGTTTTCCAGTTGTTTTATTAGGCCTTGATTGCAACCTCCAAAGGGAGTTACCTAGGCCGCGTAGCTGTCTCACAAAGCAAGGGAAGGCTTTAACTCTCTAAGAGTCAAAGCAATTTCAAAATAGTAGGATAGACGAACTCTAAGACAGTGCTGAATGTCGGCGGATCTATGGGATGGACAGAAGTTTGGTCACCAGCAATAGTCTGAAATTTGTCATTTCTATATTATAGTCATTCATTTATACAAGCTGTTCAACTGTTCGATGATATTGTCTTTTTTTAGTTTCACCATATTTGTGACATTACGCCCATAGCTTGAGCAGACTTTCCACTAACTCCTTCATATGGGGGGGGGGGGGGACACATTAATGCGCTGTAACAAAATAATGCAATTATTTATTACAGTTTAATAATGACTCTAATTCGTTTTCATATCAGAATTCCACTACATGTATTTGTCCAACCATCCATCTGTTGCTCTCCACAACATTGAACTGCAATTATATTGTTTACTGAAACTGGATTTAGTCCACTCATGGTATTTCTAAACAGAGAAAGAGATTGAGAGCGAACAAAAGTAAATCACAATTTACTGGATACACAGTTTTCAAGGAAAAGGGGTTTTGTCAAATCACGAGTCTACTACACCTGGCATGGTTGTATGCTGGCACCTGAGTTTGGCGCACAACTCCCCTGTTCATTTCAGCGATGTCTACTCATCAATCTCTCTGTCTTCCCCCTTTTCTCTTCCTCTAAACTGCCTGGCTTAAGGTCTCTAGAATAAACTTCCGCCCCCTTCCCCGCCCCCAAATCACTTCCTTTGGCTCTGTCTGTGCATCAATCCTTAGAACAAGGACGTATGATAATTATGTTTGTGTCTGCTGCGTTCATTCATACAATCTGCTGTGCAGAAACTCATAATCTTTGTTTTTTGTAGCTGGGCATAATGGTTAATGATTGTTCTCTTCCCTGACATGCAGATCTAATTCTTATGTGATTAAAAAAAAAAAGGTTGACTAGATCCAAACAGGTTTTATAACATTTGACTTCACTCTCAAACAATGAAGCGGCCTGAATCCAATTTGTGACATGCTAATTTCAGCCCATTGATTCACACCTGTGGTTTACCATTTTTGTTCAAAACTCTGGATAATGCAATGACAATTTATATGTCTTTTTTTTTTTTTTTATCACAGGTGCATTTTTCATCCCTTACGTCCTGTTCCTGCTGCTGTGCGGTCTACCACTCTTCTTTCTAGAGGTTACCTACGGCCAGTTTTCTAGTCTGAGTGCTGCTGCAGCATGGAAAGTAATCCCTTTGTTCAAAGGTATGGTGATGGTACTTTAACATCAGACAATTTCTTTCATAAGAAGACTTCAATTTTGACAGTTTAATGAAGTCAAAGATCGTACACCTCATAGTATTTCCATACAGTGCTACAAAAGAACCATATTATATACACATAACACAACTTTTAACTTATTCATTGACCTGTGAAAACATTATAATAGTTTGCTACATTTATCACTTTTATGCCATTTACCATTTTTGTGGATATAGGGCAGGCAACTGAAATCAGAATTCATTGTTTTGTATTGCTGACAGCCAAAAACAATGAGTTTACAATCAATTCCTCGACACTAGAATAATTAAACCCCAAAACCCATTATTGCAAGTGGTGCAGCTCCATAAGGCCAAACATAATATAATAGGCCTATTTTAAAGTAAAACTTGTAATTCATAAAATCTATATCAAGAGAGCAAAGTACAGAGTTAAGTTGATGATCAGTATTCCGTGATTATATCTGATCTTCACATTGCAGTATCACTGGTATTCTACATTACTTGAGAGTCATTCCATGAAGATGCCTCAGCTATTAAAATATTTAATTTGTTTTTTTGTAGTCATGGGTCCTTTGCACTTTATTATAGACTGTCATATTGTTTTTTATCTCTTCTCTGACCAGGTGTGGGACTTGGAATGCTGGTGTGCTCAGCAGTCATCTGTATTTATTACAATGTGATTGTCTCCTGGACCATCTACTACTTGTTCATGTCTTTCCGAGCTGTTTTGCCATGGTCCCACTGTGACAATGACTGGAATACCATTCACTGTGTGGACTATGAGGATCATGGTAATGAAACTGCTGATGCCTTAAATAACGGCACCTTTAGCTTCAATATTACAGAGCTGAGTACCAACATGACCAACAGCTCCTTGGGTGAGCTGGTCAAGAGTAACAAAAGTGTTCCTGCCAGTGAAGAGTTCTGGGAGTAAGTATGAACATCTGTTTGTTCTGTTTTGTTTTTTTCTTTGTTGGGAGTTCAAGGAATGGATCAACTGATAACGCATAGAACATAAAGTATATAAATAAAAGAGAAGTTTTTGAAGACACCACTATTTTTATGTGAATTGTCTGTATTGTACATGTAATATGTGGTGAAGTGAGTTCAGTATCCTTCAGTCATAGAAATACAAGAAATATGAGATTTCAGGAGTGATTACATAGGAGATGAGGAATAAAGGGAAATAAACAAAGAAGGTAACAGCACCAAAGCTAGCAAGGCAGATGTCAGAGCAAGCACACAAATAAAATGAAGTAACATCTATCTGAACTTGGTTTGCTGACATTGATAGGAGGCCCATTGGTATTCCGTTTAGATATACACAGAAACTAAAGAAATTGATTGATCTCATTCCATGCCTATATGCATCATAACAGAAGAAATTCTAAATGATTATGCTGGTGTCAGTAGAATCTGGGATTCAGGATAACCATGTCTGGGAGGAGAAATTTGCAACATAGCAGTCCAGTAGTCCAGAATAGAAAATCCAAGTGTAAGTGATGCCAGCAGGCTGATCTATGAATAACAGATTTAAGTAGCTTATGTGAGCTGAAATTCTTCAATCAAAATAAAGAATTAGAATTCAAAATAGAGTTCGAAGCTAGAGGCAACAGATGTCCTGCATCACTACACATTATCTGTTGCTTAAGTCATAAGACTGAGACTCAAATATTTCCACTGTTTAAAGCTTGCATATCAATAAAAAAAAAAGATATATGTATTGATGAGCTCTTTCCTGAAATTTATCTCTGGCATTGGTGCTTGAGCATTAATATTTATTATTTTGTTTTCCTCAGACGTCATGTTCTAGAGCTCTCTGATGGCATTGAGCACCCAGGTGTGATCCGCTGGCAGTTGCTTATCTGTCTGATCATCGCCTGGCTCACTGTCTTCTTCTGTCTCTTCAAAGGAGTCAAAGTTCTTGGGAAGGTATGTTCTGCGTGACACTTTTAGAATTCATGTTGAAATTATTAATGAAACTGAGATGTGAATGTGGAATAATTTATACATGTATTTTTGTGAAATGTTTGAGAGAACACCGTGGCTAGGTTTACGGCAGCCGTAACTTTTAATTTTCCTTTATTCTTACGGCACCCACATGATTGGTGATGTAGACCACAATCAGCTGAGTGCTGTAAACATGATTATAGTTACGGCCTTGGAGTGATGCTGTAGGCTAGCAGACTATGTCTAACACCAGTGTTTAAATCGCTTTGTTTATAGTAATGGTGGTAAAGGCAGTTGGAAATTAATAGGATAAGACTAGGCAGAAGGCATTTGTAGTCTTGAGAGATAACTGGCCTCAGATCTTCAAAATATAGAGCGGTATTATACTGCACTGACAGACATGTATGTACATACTGCTGATTTGGTCAGTCTCCTTTGGATCGGTTTATCTTCTCCCGCCGTGAATGCACGTACAGTCTACTTCGTTATAGACAATGTCGTCCTTAAACAGCTTCTTAGGAGTTCTCTTCATTGTTGACTCCACAGATCTGGAGCTTCTTACATAAAGCTGAACACAGTTCTCAGCATGATATGCTGTAACCGAGTCCTGCAGCTCTTCAATTGTCGAAAACTATGCTCTTACTTGGAGCCTAGCTGACTCTATTAGGGCCTAACGTAATTCGCGCAAAGCATCAACTGACTGTGGTCTGCATCATCAGTTTGTGGGTGCCGTAAGAATAAAGTCAGGAATAAAATTTACGGCTGCCGTAAACGTAGCCACTCCGTTGAGAGAAACCTGTCAGATGGTGAAGGTTTATCAAAGCTTACTCAGAGATAGCTTTCAATATCCTGCAACATTTTAAACATTTCTCAATTAAAAAAACAAAACAAATATAGCTCTATTGTGTTCAAGTAAGTTTTGACATGCAAAGCAGAAAGAGATTAACTAATTGATTTGCATGAATCTCTCAAATGAAAATATTCACCATCTGACTGATTTTCTCAGAATCTCATACATTTTAAAGACTTGTGCAGCCTGTGTACATCGTCGTGGTGGACATGGTCATTTGAATTGATATTTCCCTTTAAATTCTGTGTACCAAGATGAAGGAAATGCAGACAGAGACAGTTCGACACCAGAGATCTGGACAATAAGCGTGTTTTGTTTATTTATTTATTAATATAGTTATTACTCAGTTAGACGACAGTGTCAGCGGAAGGAAGATGGGAGGACAGAGAAGCTCAGAGATTGCAGTAATTAGATCAACAAAGTATTTGAATGAGATACGCAGTCCTTCACCTTTACTAATCCTGCTATACTCCTTGCCCATCTCCACCTCCCACCTCCACACCTACCCTGGGTCCCTCCTTGCCCCTCCCCTCTCCTTTTGGTTTTTTTGTACAGGTGATGCATTTTGCAGCTCCATTTCCCTACCTGGTGCTGTCCATCTTGCTTGTCCGAGGCTGCACTTTGCCTGGCGCTCTCGAGGGTATTAAGTTCTACATCATACCCCGCTGGGAGAAGCTGGCTGATTTCAATGTAAGTTAGCATTGACAACTTGTCAATTATGTGTGTGTGTGTGCTTGTTTGCTCTCAACTGAACTGACACACAAAAAAATGTATACAATAGGCTGTGTGCCTACAATAAATTTGTGATGTTGAAATGAATAATGTGTTATTGCAGGTGTGGGGTGACGCTGCTCTGCAAATCTTCTATTCTGTTGGTATGGCCTGGGGTGGAATCATCACAATGGCCTCTTATAACAAGTTCAGCAACAATTGTTACAGGTGCCCACTTATGCTGCAACACTCTACATTTAACCAGTCTTCTTACTCTTAGCAAACAATGAACATAGTCTTTAGGATGAATTCTTTTCTTAATTCTATTTAACCCAATCTGAAATTTTGTTTCAGCCTCGTTTATAATCTCAATAAAATTTGGACATCAGAATTTTTGAAATTCTTTTTCTAAATGGATTGAATCTACTAACATTCTTTTTCATCACAGCTTTTTCTGTTAACTATTTTCTTACAATAAACCATTAAATTAAGAAAATAAATTTATAGCTAAAAATTTAATTTTTGATATATATAATATTTTCTTGGTATATGCATTCAACTGGTAAATGTAAAAAAAAAAGTTAAATAATTATTCTTTTAGCGTGAAATACATGAAAAATACTGAAATAATGCCCCAAATACTACCAAGTGCACTTGTTTGACCTGTTATGTAACATTCTTTCCCTGTAGAGATGCAATGCTGGTCCCCTTGATTAACTGTGGTACAAGTGTCTTTGCTGGCTTTGTCATCTTTTCTATCTTGGGATTTATGGCTCACCAAGTGGGTTCAAGTGTGGACAAGATTGTTACCCAAGGTAAGTCATCACTGAGCTCTGGATTTTAGATAACATGCACCCCTACATCATAGTCCTACACTTAACAATGTTACAGAGCGTCTGTGTGGGCCTACCATTGCAATGAGGAAGCATAGGAAAATAAAAAAGTTGACCACATAGTAAAGGCGAAGCACCCCCCCCCCCCTGACTCGTTACATAACTAACTGGATACAATAACTTTCTTACACACAGACAGAGAGAAAGAGGTGCTTCAAGAACCCCAAATAGATTCCAGGTCTTGCTGCACCAATAGGCCAAAATAGATGGCTCTATAATATTAATGTTGGGAGAAAAAAAGAAAGTTTTATATTTGTCATAGGATAAACTTATAGAAGAAGACGAGCTCTCTTTTTCAAGCAAATGTTCTACTTTCTTTTTAAATAATTCTTTTTTTTTTTTCATTAGGAATGCAAAAAACAACCAAAAGTTTATTTGTTTGTTTTTTTTGGTTAGATTTTTAACTTTTTCTACTGGATTAAATGTATTAGTTGGAATTTACTTGAAAAGATCTTGTGTGTACTATGAACATGAGAAATTTCATTATAAATAACAACTCAGTGAGACCATCAACCTAAAAATGATGTTTGTGAAGCTAGAGACAAATGTATCAAATTCTTTTTGGTGGAATGATATTATAATTTCATCCAGGAAATTAAATACTGTAAGAAATCCTCATGTGATGAACTTCAAGCCAGATAAGAGATACTCCAACTAACCACATTTGAGCTTCACTCATTGAGTATCCATAAACCCATTGCAACACAGGCTTGCACCTCATGACACTCCATAAAAAATAATAGCAAAAAACTAGTCATGCTTTTTCATTCAAAGTGTATGCTGTTTCAATGAAGTTGTGGCTTTAAAAAACACACAGATGGATCAAAGCGTGTGTGAAAAGAGAAAGAGGAAACACGAGTGAATGTATTTATGGGGGTGCTCTTGTGAGGTTTTCAGCGACAAGAAGTCAAATGGTCGATTTTGGAATGTCAGTGCATTTGCATTATATTTAGATTGTGAATATCAGGTGCCAAAGCTCAGGTCTGCTACTTTGTCCCAAGAATGCCTCCCATCATTTTAAATTTACACTGTATGTTCATTTTTTCATATTTGTCTTTTTTGTTAACTGATCTTCACTAAAGTCTTAAAACTCATCCATTTATTGCCATATAGATATCAGATTTGGTACACTGATTGTATTTCTAGTTAATAGGCTAGTTAATTTGATGTTTATCACAAAAAGAAAGCAGGAATTGTTTGTTCTTTTAATGTGTGCTATTGTTTTAAACTCCCTTTGTGTCAATATTAACTTTGGAACCCTCCTGTATCTATTTCATCCATCACAGACAGGACAAACAAAACCTAGCAGTTAACCTCCAAATTGATCTCACCTTTCGGTATCCACTTATAGAAAGTAAATATCTTTATTGGTTTTGAGTTTTGTAAATTTTAAGAAGTTGCATTTGTTGGTTTTGTTTTATTTTTTAAGATGGCCACCATTGTCATAGCAACAAGCAATATGGCCTATTGAAATTTATGTGATTGAATTCATACTAGAAAACTTTCATATCACTGAGGCCAAAATTTAAAGAATTCAAAATTTCACCACAGCACCCCCTTAAATAAATTTGGCATTATTTGAAACCTATAGTCTACAAATCTGGCTCTGTTTTCTGTCTATCTGACAATTATTGTGTCACAAAATTCATGTTTTTTTTTTTTTCTTTTTATTTGTTAACATTAATGATAACTCACCTGACTGACAATGTCAGCAGAGGGTTCAGAAAAGCTCAGAGATTGCCATAATTAGATCACAAATAATGGAAGAAGCCCTAGCAGATTGATAAACTGACTGCCTTTTCCTTGTGTTATTACCCTCTGTTTCTGTATGAATTGGCCAGATATCAGAATATGGCATAAACAGAACAATCAGTACTTTGTTGAGCAATATGGGATTGTCAGAAAAATAATTGTACATTTGTGAAGGTGTTTCACCTATAGACATTTGCCAAGAAAGAGGCTGTTCAAAGCAAATGGTTTTGTTTCTCCTCTGTTTTAGGGTCTGTACCACGACATTGGGAAGGTTATATATAGAACATGTGCCATTAATTGTTATGGTGCCTATACTGGGACAATTCATTGTTTATGCCTAGATTAACCTATTTTTTTCTTTTTTTTTTTGTGTTCCATAAATTTCAGGACCAGGCCTGGTCTTTGTGGCCTACCCAGCAGCTATTGCAAAGCTACCTGTTTCTCCGTTGTGGGCGGTGCTATTCTTCCTTATGTTTTTCACCATAGGTTTGGACAGTCAGGTGAGCTGTCAGTCATTCCTATATGGACTGACTTAATGAAGTGGCCTTTTCTGTAGCCACACCCCCTGTTGATCCACTTCTCTAGGAAAATGTGGACTGTCAAAAAGTGAGAGAACTTTAGAGATTGAGCCGGATTTAGAGATGTAATAATTGCAGCACTGAAAACAAGCAGATGTAGATGAGAGATATAGATGTGGCATGCATAGGACTGTAGTTATGTCTTCTTATTTCAGTTACCTGTCAGATTATTTTCAGTAAAGGCACAATCAAGTTCTTCTCACACACAGAAAAAGAAAAAAAAAAAAATCTGAAACAGTTCAAACTGCAAGTGAATGTTTTTACCATACATTTTTGGCTCATAGCATAATAACCAAAATCTTTTTTACAACGGTCATTTTTCTTTTAGAAACTGGCACAATCAGAGCAAGAGCTCTTGAATAAATTGGCTCCTGTGATATTTTATCATCTGAAGCACCCCACTGTAGTCCTCAAAACATGTAACACAACATCATTTGTAGCCAACAGGGATCAAGCATGATCAAAGTTTATATTTTTATTTATTTCAGTTCCTTTATTCCAAAATCATTAGTTTGTTTTAAATGCATGAACTTTTATTTCAGTTCTTGATTAATGCCTACTATGGATCTTCAGTTTCATGAACATTATCAGAATTATGTTTTACACCTACACCTGACTTGCTATCCTCTGTAGGGCACGTCTCACAGACCTTTAACCTTGCAGAACTGTTTCTAAATTCACCTCCATATAGCCAAGGCAGAGACAGATCAAATATTTCATAGCATTTAGAAAAGATTCTGGATATTCTCAGACAACTGTGTTTCTTAATACAAATCTAGCTGTATATATCCTTGAACATTCAGTCACCCTGATCATAAGAGAATTAATTTTCCTCATTTTACATTTTATAACAGTGGAAAACAGCTCATCATTTCAGTCTCTTGGTAAAACATGTATCATCAGCAACATACAAAATCATATTTTGATATTGTCATGCACCTTCTGTCATTTTGCCACTAACTGGAAAAATATAAAAGTAAGGTAAAGAAATGAACCATTTGAAAATTATCTATCCTGTTCATCAGCCACTGGTTTATTTCAAGAGTGATAAGCAAAATTCCAGAAAACATTTTGTTCATATTTCAATGCTGTTTGAATTTGTCACTCTTTGGTGAAAAGCAGTTGTTTCACATTTGATATCAATCATGCAGCACATACCTCTGCCTTCTTGTTGCTCAGTAGAGAACTACCGGTATCTGTTGTCACTGGCTGATGACAGACCTTTCGTCTTGTAGAATGTTTTGTAATTTGACACTTGTAACTCATTTATTTGACAATTAAAATTAAAGATATTCTGCAGACTCTGAAAGGCTATGACCAGGAAATACATAAGATCATTTAATGCTGGAGGGAGGGAACTTTGTGAAACAAATAGAAAATATCAAGGAGCATTTATTCAAGCGAAGTAATAACAGAATTCTCTTGCATCAGTTGTGACAGTTTCAAAACCAAAGAGATGAGTTCATATAGTCCATAATTTTCCTTTTTTTTTTTTTTATTCCTTTTAATAATTCCCTCCTACCTCAGAACAAACTAGCATCTGTGTGACAACTCTAATACTAATTAACTCAGTTTCTATGGTACAGCAGAGGTGAATTTTTATTGTACAGGGAAAGATGTATTGACAAGTATTTAGGTGCAGTTACAGAGAGCTGGAAGAGGCAGTGACCAGTAAGCAGTATGATGTGCTACTGTGCTGAAGTTGATATTCTGTAAATGAAGCAGAGCAGCCTGGAAATTAATAGAGCAGAAATCTGCAACTGTAATTTATCTATTTCCTCAGGCAGGGAGCCGATTATGGAGTACATGGTAATCAGTTTAGTGCTTACCAGAGCACAAAGTTTGATGTAGTATTAATGTGAATTATATGCAAGGGAAATATTGAAAAAGAATTATTTCGATGATTCACTAGATATAGGGATAACCATACATTTCAGATCTCAGATTTCCTAGTGGATAGGTTGCTGACATTTGAATCCAAAATGGTAGGAGGTGTGTGAAGGAAATTTGTGAAATTGTGGAGCTACTCATGCAGTGAATAGCTATGAATATGCAGAATATTTTTACAGTACTGTCAACTTGTGGGCATGAAAAAACAAGGATTACCACTGATGTTCATGACAGGAGCTACTTGATCAATGTGACTCTAGTTCACAATATATAGTCCTGATGATTTTGCCTGAAACCACATGGCTGGAACACTTACTTCTAAAACTTTGACCTGAAGCCAGATGTCTGAAAGTATAAGCTCTGTGCACATACAGGACAAATATAGAGACACTAATCCACATGTGTTCAAAAACTTTGAAAGTACTTGATTACCGAGAGCTGGCAAGAAGCATATTTTTTTGTCCTCATCACCCTTCAAGGAACTGAACAAAGCTGGATTGTCAGTGAAAAATGTGTGCAGCATAAGAAGAAAATGCAGATGATCAAACTTTAAATCAACTTCAACATCATCAGTCTGAGCCTTACTCTAAGACTGCCATGACCGAAGATTTCATTCAATAGAGCAACCCTGCTCTTGAAGCTTGCCAAAGCATGCTCAGAGGTCTCACAAAGAACCTCACTGCACATAAGCGTGTCTCTAACAAACAAAAGCACATTGAGCTTCCATAAAAGCATGCATTTCATGCAATCTGAACAATATCTGCCACTCTGAAGCTAACAAATTCTCCTTCTCAGTGAAGTTGAGGTGATAATGTCCATGTTTGTATGTTATATGTGTATATGGACATAGCATCAGAATTCAAGGATATCTCAGACTTCTATCAACATATCAAGCATTTTCCTCTGTTTGGTAAGTGCATTTTGACTTGTTACATAAACATAGTTACATAATTTTTATGTCTGACTATGAAGTGTCAAGTTTTAATTTGCTATTTTCACAGCAGTTTCTGAAATAATCCGTTAGTTCTGATTAATTTAGAGAAGTGAATAATTTTGATATTAATTTGAGGACTATCACTTTAAAATCAAGAGTTTGGAATGGCAGAGAGGAATTTCACAGAGTATTAATTAGTAACGTGTATTTTATGTATAAAGTTTTTGGTCAGGAATTGGGTGGTTAGCTTTCACTGAAGGAAAAAAATTGATGTTCTGGATTTTGACAGAGCAAAGCAGGTGGCAACTATAGTTTTGCAGTCTGATTGTTAAGGTTACTGTTTTTGGTTTATGCTTGAAATACTGTGGGAGTAGCTCTTAGAGCATTTGAGCTTTTACATCTAGTTTCAAGCATCGTGTTAATATTTTCATTGTAATATGAAAAGTGAGTCCTTTATATTTACTTCAGCTGTGTAGTTAAATTTATGCTTGTGAAAAATCTGAGTGTCACACAGGACCTGGTTTTATACTGAGTATGGATCTGAACTTTAGCAAGATAGTCATTGTGGAATTGTTCTGTCTACCAACATATGGCTGAAGTGATTGATCAGTTAGGCAAATAGTAGTAGTGCAATTTTATAAATAAGCAGCACTGATTTGATTTACAAGGTTAACAATAAATAACTTTTGCTCCAATCAAGGTGGCTAATTTCCTGAGGAGAGGAGATTATTATCAGAGAGGAAAATGCCCAATCTAAGGTCACCATTTGTCACCCGACAAACAATGACCAGATGACTCGGATTAGCTGTTGTACGGCGATCACAGTTGTTTATTTTTGCAGTTGCTTTGCATTTATCCTCTAGTGTGTTTACAGAAGAGAAAATAATTCTGGTTCCAACAAATTCCTGCTATTTATTATTGGTAGTTTTCATTCAGTGTGGTAACAAGGTGCTGGTTTCAAAAGTTCACAAAAAATGAATGGTGTATTTATCTATAGCTGAGTTATGCTGCCAGTAAAAAACTGATGCGACATAAGTAGAGGAGATTACTCTACTTTCAGACAGTCTGGATGCTCTGGTATTAGAAGTGCTATGGGCAAATGGTTAATTACGTTTGTGTTCAGCCCTCTAAACAGAGTAGTAAGCATTAATTTTGTGCTGATGATAGTGATAGACAATGGGATGAAGAGCTGCAAAACAGGAGGTAATTGCTCAACAACTATGAAACTTGAAAGTGGAAGAGTGAGAGAGTAAAAACTCCAGGAAATATGTTGCAGGTGCAATTACTAACATTGTTATTGTTAATGGGATCAACTAGTACAAATGTGTGATTTTCCATTATTATTATTATTTTTTTTTTAATCAAACCTGACTCACAAATGATAAAAATTCAAACGAAAATTTGCATGGTTCTTTTTCTAAAACTGAAAACATGGATGAGATGTAATAAATAAAATGGAGTCAGTTTAAAAAAATTACACATGAGCATTTTCCAGTGAACACATTACATGAGCATTTTCCAGTGAACAAAATTCTTTTCTGGTGAAATATTTCTCATGTAAAAAAGAAAATAAAAAAACTACAACAATGAAGTTTAATATCGGTTTCACTTATCTTGGCAGAAGCTGAAAAAAATCAGAAATGCCCATTGCTTTTGTTCACTTGCCTGGCAACTATATTTTAGAATTAAAATATCAACAAAATCTTAGATTTAACTGCATCAGCTTCTCCTTTGATACAAAAATAAAAAGAAGAATAAGAATTAATAATTATGTAAAGGTAGATTTAAAATATTCTTTAAAATGATGAATTTATTTGTCAAAGTTTTTGCTAACATTGCCAGAGCATAGATCTTGGTTGATACATGGATCATTTCTGCTATATATATTATGAATCTGAGTTGTTGATTTTAGCTGGTAAAAAGAGGAAACTTGGAATGCAATATTCAGTTGTGAATCAGATTATGCCATGGAACTTGTTTTTGAGTGATATTTATTGCTTGGTTTAGAACTTCAGGTTGAAATAGCTGAAGTGAACAAAGTAACAGTTAGACTCCAGTAATTGTAGACTGAAGTTGGCATATTTTGGCAGTTTATTCTGTTTTTTGTATGAGATATTCAGGTGATAAATGAAGATTTGTTTGCTTTGGTAAATGCCTGTAGTAGTGAAAGAAGTCCACCTCTAGAGGGAACTATTTTTGTTTTCACTATTTTTGAAGATGTTTTTGCATTATACAATATAACATGCTATGTGGTATTTGAACTTCGGATTTCCCATTTTGAACTGCTAGTCTCCATGATTATTTTGATACATCTGTTCTCCTGCATATTGTAAATGAATGTTCTTCCATTGCTTTTCTTGTATTTTTTCTCAATCTTTTGTCTCAATATTCTTGACTTTAAATATATGTTTCATATCATAGCCTTGGATACATGTGTTTTGTTTCACAGCATTGAAATTACCAAGTTTTGTTAGAGTGTAATGCTATTACCTCTTCTTGATGAATCTGTCTCACTTTGCTCAAGTCCTGCTGATAAAATAACAGCTGATCCCATAGAAGAGATGGATCAAGACGCAGAGAATCGATAGCTTAAAGAGTTTGTTAACAAGCCCAACACCAGGAACATCCCGTTCTTCTACAGCCAAAATTTGTCATAGGTTGTTGCACATATTTTCATGGGATATAGCCATCGATCTCGAAATCAATACTAAGATAGTTTACTTTGCATATTATTTATTTTTTCCACTTGACTTTAGAAGGCATTAAACTTACATGATAGTTGCCTCAATCAACAAAATTATGTTAGGCACCAATAAAAGGAAGCTATAATGAACAGTTTGATTATAATTGTATGGAATCATATATAATCCATATTAAATATTGTAGATTTGGAAGTCATTATCTTGTATATGACGCAGCATCACCTATTAACACTAGCAGGCAAATCAACAATCATTTGCTTGAATTTGGGATTGTAAGTGAGTCGACTCCACCTCCAGACTTTAAGCAACACTCACTCCCTAAGACTTCCCAAGGAATGCACAAAAATGATAACCCTGATATTGATTTTCAGTTTGTCTCCATTCCTGTCCCAGCCTTCACTGATTCCCTCCCACAGGCTAAAACTGAAAAATCAATACTGTGCTATCTTTGATTCTCCCGTCCTGAGTTTGCTGTCTTGAGATAAAGACATGGAGACATTCCTGGAACCTCACCCCTCCCTCTTTAAATCATTTATGTTTCCCTTCTTTTTCCCCTTATTCCTCCTTCCCTCTCCTCTGTCATTTTCCCCACCTTCTCTCTGTCTTCATTCTTTTTGTCTCACCTTATCTATTTTTCTGTTATTATCTTTCTCCCATTTTTATCTTTTTTTTGTTCTTCTTCTCATTATCTCTTTCCTATATTCCATTTCTCTCTCTTTGTTATCTCTTGAATCATCACACTTCTCATAATTCTCTAAAAGAATCCCATCTTCTTGTTGTCATAATCTCGTGTGTGTGTGTGCGCCTGCGCACACGCTTGTGTGTGTGTGTGTTTGTGTTTGTGTGTGTGTGTGTGTGTGTGTGTGTCCTACTGTCTGTTTTTAAAAAAATCTTTCGCCCCATATCTCACGGTTAGGATTTTTTTTTCTCTTCTTTTTTGTTCCCTGCTAAGTTAACAGATTTCTCAGCACATCTGTCATGTACTGTCTCTTGAAGTCCAGACTTCAGTGTTGGTGAATCAGAGTGGAATTATTATAGGCTGTTGTTCTGTTGAGTCATACAGAGATCCAAAAGTATGATGCAATTTGGGGAAATTTACCCTCCATTATGTGAAACCCATCAAGTGCTATAGCAGAGAAGTGAATGTTTAGCGTTTCTGAAAAATTAAGTTTTGCATTACTGATCTCTTTTCTCATGACAGCTGATTTTGCGTTTTGTCTAAAACATTGTTACAACTAGTGGAACTGATCGAACACACATGTAAATACAATGTAACTTTTTTTTTTTTCTACCCTCATCTGAATTGAATTGTTTTGCTTTGTTTTGTTTTTGATGTAAAAGCTAGCCATAATCCATCAATCCTGAACTAATGACAGGAGAAATGATTGAAATTTTTTTTTTTCTCATTTCATTCAATGTTCTCCCAACACTACTGGAGTCAAGTTTTTGTGGTTTAATTAGTTAAGCTGTCTCTCCTCTTAAGCATAGAGATTATTGCAAAAATTCAATACCTTATTCTTTTATCAGCTGAAAGCTGGACACAGAATTTAGGCAACAAAAAATTACACATTAGATTTTGCCCTGGTTGTCATATTAATGATTTAATTTTGCTTTTGCATGCATTTTATCCTGTGTTTAGATTTACAATTCATATTTGACGAGAATTTCAGGTTGAAAGACAAATTGTCCTTAGAAATGGATGTATAAAAATTGAACTGGTGCATTTTCATTCTTCTTATAATTCAATGCCTTCTGTCATAGATTCTTTATTATTTACATGTGATAAAGCATGCATATTTAATTTTTTTTTTTTTTTTTGTGATATCTTCCTGCTTTTGTAATTTTGATTAAAATTTTGCTTTTTTTTCTGAACATTCTTCAGATACTCTTAACTAAAAGAAAAGAAGATACATTTCAAAGTAAACACATAAATGTTAGCCTGCATTATTTATTCCAAGTCTGAGCAAATTTAACATGGTAAAGAGACACCATTTCAATTCTCCTAGACATATGTGCGTCATGGAAGAGAAGGACTAAATTCTCATAATGAATCCAACTTTGGTGATGAAACAAATAGATGTAAAAAGGCCGGTTGTTAGTGAATAAGATTTTGTAGTCAAATGCCTAACGTTTTACTAGTTGCCAAACGATCATGTTTCTGAACAAAGGAGCAAAGGAGCAAAGTTTCTGCTGGGAACCCAAAACTGGTACATAAACAATCACATTTTAGAATTTTTCTGTCCTTGTGGTTGTACAAAAGACAGATATATTGCTAGAAATGTAACTTTTTTTTTTTTTGATGAGCACATTTTGCAAAACATGCTAAATGAGTGAGAATTATTTTGATTTATGAGTTCAATTTATGTTTATTAGTTCAATTTATAGTTATTATGTTCAATTATTTTTCAAATTTTTAGGTGTTAAACATTCCCAAGAGCAGATGAAAAAAAGAAACATAGTCTCTAATGTTTTGAGGCACAATATGTTCTGGTAGTTATGCTATACTAAATTTCAGTCATCTAGGTCTTCAGCCATTTATCCTGTGCTCTATAGGCATGGTAATGTTGTTCTCCTCCTATATTAAAACCACGCTGTTTATAATGAATATAGGAATCTGCTTATCTTTTGATAATTATTGAATCTAAATATTCATAAATATAGAACAAATCTCTCAGAATTACTATGATCCCTTCGGCTCAGATTGGATATCATTAAATATGCTTTAGGTTAAATTACATAAAAGGAAAGGAAGAACAAAATCTGCTTCCTCCTGTCATTTCAGTTTAGCGCAATTGTGGAATGAAACATTGGCTAAAACACAGAAGTCACTAGTCATGCACACCAAGAATAAAAAAAAGTTGCAGAATGATTCATCAGGCAGATAGGCTTGAGATCTCGTTTAGTTTTTAATTGACTTTTTTTCCCCTTCAATATACTTTCTTGTCAGTCATATCCACATGCCTATTTTTGAAATTTTTCGTCACTTTCTTTTTCTCCGAACTGTTCTGATTTATAGAGCAAAAAAAAATGCATGAGGGAATCTTTTAAATTTAAGATTTTGTTGTTGTTTTCAATGATAATAGATTTGTGAGTAGGACTACAAAGGAGCTTTTCTGTCAGTTGAAAGGTCTTTTTTTTTTTTTTAGATATTAGGTTTTTTGTTGTTTTTTTTGTTCCCCAGTTATATGCTTGAGCAAACAAGGTGTTACAGTGAAAGTCATGCTACATGTTTGTTTCATTTGCACATTACAGCTACTGTATCATGTCAAAATTTGTCTGATGTATCTAATGGAACTTTTAATGCGAGATCTTTCATCAGGTGTTCAGTGTGTGGAGTAGACCATAAGTCCTTTCTCTTAGTGTCATGTTCTTAATACACTCCTTTCTGAACATGAAGTTATCAGGCTTTATTTCTGTGTATGTTTGTGTGTTCAGGTTAGTTGTTTGTGGATTTTTATTGCAAAAGATGAAATGCTTATCGTCAAAAAAGAAAGCATCAGCAAATATCAGTTTCTTCTCAGGCCACTCACAATTTGTTTGGAATTCTGTTCTCTCAGTTTTCAGTCTAATGATTTATTGTGCACCCATTAAGTATTTTACTATTAATAAAAGATTGGTTGTTTCTTTGTCCCCCTGTTATTTATATCACATTAACAACTTCTAATTTTTTTTTTGCTGTTTTCAATGAGTATACAATTATATTATTATATAATAACATACCACCATGTTGGTCGTTCAGTGTTCATTATGATGTTTCAGAGATGATCTAACAAATGTTTGATTTATTTCTTTTCAGGTTCATCCTTTTCCTCTACTCCTCTTCTTGCTTGATTTATACAGTAAAATAGAAGAGCCAGAAAATTCCACGATGTCCAAGTTCACTTTGCTGGCGAGAGGGTGTTTGTGTTCTTGATATTATGATAGTCACCTTTTCAGACTTGCCCGTTAGCTTTTCTGTTTGATAAAGGAACTGCCCAGAATTACAAAAAT
Source organism: Peronia verruculata (assembly GCA_038406235.1). Lineage (NCBI taxonomy): Eukaryota > Metazoa > Mollusca > Gastropoda > Systellommatophora > Onchidiidae > Peronia > Peronia verruculata. Next base: position 493,142 of record JBCAUA010000019.1, on the reverse strand, counting down.
GAGATTAGGCCAAACTATTCCAATTCTTGATGGAGGGAAGACCATGGAGAGATAGAGAGAATATGAAATTTTCAGGAGGGATGAATGCAGATATGAGTTTAGCCCTTCTGTGTTTGGTTTATTTTCGTTCTGCTCAGTTCTCACCAATTCTTGAATTTCCTTCTGCAGTTTGGAATCTTTGAAACTGTCTTGAGTGGCATCATGGATGAGTACCCACATGCCCTGCGTAACAAGAAGTTCCTGATCACTGGAGGTGCTTGTCTGTTTGAATTCCTTTTGGGTCTGCCATGCATCACACAGGTGAGAGGTTGTAAAATCAGGAACAATTCATTTCTTTTTGTGTCCTATAGCTCATCTCAATTTTGTCAGAATATTCAGTAAAGACCAGAAATGCAGAATTGTGTTGTGCGTCATTTCTTCATCTAGTACCAACTGATGATCTGCCATCATTAAAAGTTTTCATTTTTGTGCCTGTAACCAACCTATCATTGACGGAATATTAATTAGCTGTGTGGTAGTAACAAGAAATTGTCAGTGATACAGATGAGGCAAGGAAGGCAGTAGCACTGAATAACAGATCTGAGATGAACTGCTTGAGAAAAGGCTGTGTGGTAGTAACAAGAAATTGTCAGTGATACAGACGAGGCAAGGAAGGCAGTAGCACTGAATAACAGATCTGAGATGAACTGCTTGAGAAAAGGCTGTCGTCAGATGTTTATATTAATAAATGTATAAGAAAATAAATTGAACTGAGAAAATTACTTTTTTTTTCCCCCTCATTCTGATAGATTTAAATCAATGAACATGCAGTACTTCTCTCATCTTGTTTGTTGTTTCAAAACTCATGTACCCAATGAGAAAGACTAAAAAAATCAAGATTCATGCTCAAGTGCGTGTTGTTTTTGAAGTGATTACTGACTGCATTGTGTCTTTGCAGGGTGGCATCTACATGTTGCAGATCATGGACTGGTACTGTGCCAGTTTTTCTCTGATGATCATTTCTATGATTGAATGTCTGGCTCTTTCCTGGGCTTATGGTAGGAAAACATGTACCGCAGATATGGGAATGGGGAATCTATTTATCAAACACAGTTTATGCTACACCTACTTTTGTCATGGCCTCTCTTTAGGCACCGGCATTTTTCCATTCAATTTTCTGGCCCCAAAATATGCCAGCAATCAAAACGTGTATGTTGCACAACCAGGTAAACATTTAAATAGCGAAGGAAGCTTCACTGAGAAAATCAGATTTTTCTAACTCTGTGGGCTTACATTATTTATTGAGCGTGATTATCTCAACATGAGAGAATAACACAATTTTCAGCAATGTTTAGTACATCCATTTCCCTTTTCATTGACACTACTAAGTCTGTACATGAAAAGTTTGACAGATTCATTTCGTCCTGTTCACATGATATAGTACAAATATGAGTTTGTTTCAGACTTCTGGAGATCCTCCACATTTTTATCCTTCCTGGTTCAGATAGCACACATTTTTAGAAAGAGTTGGAATTTTTAATGGTTTTAGATTCAGTGATATTGTTGGACACAGAATACTAGTATGAAGTTCAGTTTACAATATCAAACTAAAGCCCAATAGCTCAGATCTGAAATGTTTTTTTTTATCAAACCTATAACTTCTGCATCTATTATATGATCACTATATTCATATCCACTAGGAAATCACACTCCAACTATTCTCTTATCCTACTGTGTAAACAACTACAGGCCCTAGATGTTTACATTTCATGGAAATGAAAATAGCAACATCTGTCATTATTGAATAAAGTTTGGAAAATGTCAATATATTTGTTGCAAAGTTCCTCTGACTTAAACTGCCTACCTTTCTCTGTATTGTTGTTGTACAACTAAATCTTTGGACAATCAAGCTGATTGATAATAATAATTGGTAGCTTTTGACTTCTTTATGCACTTTTCAAAACTGAAGATGATCTTGTGTCTGTGACCTCCCAGGTGTGGAACGTCTGTACAAGGACATTGCCCTGATGATTGGCTACCAGCCACACATCATTTGGAAGTACATGTGGAAGTTTGTCACTCCGGCTCTCATTATTGTAAGTTCCAGAGCACAACAAAATACACATCTCACTTTGAAAAAAAAAACTGCATTAAAGTGAAATACACTGTTCTAAAAACCCAATGGCCAGAGAACGGAAGTCCAAGAAAGCAAAATAACTAGATATTTGTCTTTTCATCTCTACCATTAAAACAATGTTGACCTGTCTTTCAGTCTAGCACATGACAGTCTTAAGTACTGATTACCTCATTTTTCTAGACAGGCAACATAGCATTTTGTTGCACAACTCTGAATGTAAGTGAATGAAAGGTTTAAATGATATTTAGATCACATATGGTGAAATTCTTCACCCTACAGCCTGCAAAACAATTCCTAAATTAAGATTTTATTTTTCCTTATCAATCAAATAACTGTTCATTTGCAAGGAATGAATAGTAGGCTATATCAGGCATTGTTATGAACAAAATAACAGTTTTTCTCTTTTTATGTTAATTATAGGGATACTTCTTGCAAAATTCTCAAAAATTCGTCATGGAGTGAGTGTTTTTGTCCTACTGTGATAATTTATTTCAGAACTTGTAGGTCCTTCAGTTTGTAGTATGAAGAGCAAAAGAATCTTCTTAATTCTTAATGATATCCTGTCCCTGCAAAAAGAAGTAATTTGGATCATAAACAAAATTAATGTCATTTTTGGCTTCTACAAAGAACTGAAATCAAAAAAGGTCTATACTTATGACTCTGTTGTGTTGTTTTGCAGTTCACATGGGTCTTCAGTGTGGTCACTTTGGATACCGTCACCTATGGTGAAAGCTACACATATCCCACTTGGGCAATTGTCATTGGTTGGTTCACAGGCATTGTCTCCCTCATCCCAATTCCTCTTATTTGCATTGTACAGATTGTTAGAACCCCTGGGACTCTCAGTGAGGTAAATGGTCACGTTACTCTTGAAATGCAGAAAGTGCATTTGTTGATTTTTTTTTTGTTTTTTGTTTATAATTTTTTTGTTATTATGCCACACAGTGCTTCCTAGCGTTAACAGTGAAATAATGCAAAAGTTTAGATTTCCCTAGAACTTGCTTTTGTCATATAATCTTCCGGCATCTGTTCAAGGAAAGAAAGGCAACTGGGACTTTTTGTCAAGCAGCACTGTGCAAAAACAGCCTGAATGTATTTTCATGACAAGAATTTTGGTTATTCTTTTCCATCCAAACTGAACCTCAACAAGTAAGCCCTCCATGGGAGTGGTCTTATCTCACTAAAAACATTTGTTTTGATATCTCATGTATGTGACCTATACAGACACTATGTCTGGTCATCTTTGTGGTATAAATAAAAATTGCACTGATGAGTAAGTTCAAAATGAGTCAGAATGGGAATTGAAGGAACACATTTTGGGTTAGGAACAACTGTGGGATCTAGTCCAATTCGTATGATGTGTTATTAAATTCATCTATGGCTATCTTGGCGGTAATTCACTTTACCATTGTTAAGTCCTCTTTATTTCTTCTGTCTTTTCAGCGTATTCGCATTTTGCTGAAACCTGACCCAACCTGGGGTCCAGCCCAACCAGAGGATCGCAAGCGTTACCTAGCAGATCTAGGCTTAGCAGAACTTGAGAGCATCAGTGTCATTGAAAAGCCAGTTCCTCCAGTGGCCAATGGAACTCATGATGAAACAACTGTCGCCTTTTTGGACCAGTCTTAGTCTGTCTGTTTATTGGCATTTGTCCTATGTAAGATGTAAAAACAAATCCATCTGTTGTGTGTGACTGAGAAATAAAACTTCACATGCAGAGCTTGAATTGTCCTGGCAACCTCTGAGAGAATAAAGATGCTACCAGTTTATTTTGTCAAACATGCTTCTCTATGAGGAAACGCCCCTCTCCCCCTCCCTTCCTCTTTTTCTCCTTCAAAGAAAAAAAAAATTGATCTCCATAAAAGTGAACACTTCTATGCCTCTGCATTTGCTTTGGCGAAAAGAGGGATGATTGCCCAGCATATTTAAAATGATAAACAATGAAAGATCATTGTTCTCTCACCTATTCTCTATGAGAATGAGAAAATGGGCATAGTTCAGCTGTCATTGAAAATAAATAATGATGGAATTTCTGCTCTGAGAACATTTTCTCACAGATCTCAGCTGGGGCCTGGCCCCCTTCCTGCCAGATGGACATCAACAACGAATTTTAAATTGGAATCTCAGACTCCGGCATGTTTGTGATGCCTGTAAACGTGTGTGTCCCATGATGTATTTATCTCGGCAAGTGAATGCAATGAGTCAAAATAGGATATCACTATACTTTTGAAAACAATGGTCATTATTTCACCATTTATTGTAATTTATGTATTTTGATTATCTACTTTTCTGTGGATGAGCAGGTGAAAATACATATACAGAACAATGTTAGCTCATGCTTGGTTCTGACAAGAAAGAAGAAAAAAAAGGTCTTAAGATTTATGTCTGTTCTGTGTTGTAAAATATTGCATGTGCCAAGTCTGTGAAGTCCAACCATCATTGAAGTCCATTCAGTCTAGGCCACACATACCAAGGAGATGATATATTGTTTTGTATGCTCTATGAGAGAGATGATAGGGGTGAAATGTTACAAGTTTACATATTTCCAAGAATGCTTATTGCTTGTGTCAAATTGTATTTCTCTTGTTGAGAATAGAATTAAACTTTGGCTTAACATAATTTGTGGTGTATGCAAAATTGGTATTCCCACTGTGAGGGCACTGACAATGTTATACTGATAAATCAGTGAAATATAATTTTGCTGCTGTGTGGGGGAAGAAATGTTGCAGTATTCGCAAAATGTTGAAGCCAAAGAAACAACAATGCATTCATACGTATTGCTCCACCACATATGCACTGGCTTCAACAGTCAGTGTTTTCCTGGCTTTTATATTTGCTTATCATTACATCAACTTTTCAGTCACTATAGGTTTAGTTCTCAGGAAAAGACCCAAAAGCTCTGTATAATGGTGTCAAGCAAACATAGGACAAGCTATTTTAATGATTTTAAGAATCTGTTGCAACAACTTGTACTGGCCATTTCTATTGCAGTATTTCTTCACCACTGTTGAAAGACACAGCACTTGTTCACAATCACTTTCATCTAGATATTATCTCTAGACTGAATCTTATTTGGAACAAAATTGCTCATTTATTAGAATCTGATGATCTTATCATTTTTCATAATTTGAGTGATCGCATGTCATCGATAGCATTAGCAAACTTTTCATAAAGCAATTAAATCACTCCTTGTGCAGTCTTTTCAGCTATTTGACTATCAATTATTATGCATATGAAACGACCAAGTAGATGAATTTCCCTAATACAACAGTTTGTGGAACAACTCAAAAGCCAACTGTGTAATAATTCTTAAGTAATCTATGTGAACAATGCACATATCAATGACATCAAGAATGTTGCCCTGTGGAACAACATCCAAAACAACTTAACTTGTACTAGATTAAATTATAGTTATCATAAAAAGTGTTGGATATCATGAATTGCCCACTGTTAGTTACAGATAAGTTGTTTTGTTTTTTTCTATGTTTTGGTGGACTAAATCTTCTTTATCTGGAAATCATGAATTGTCTTTCACTCCCTCATGAAAAGTGAATATGACACAGTATCCAAACCTAATGCTTTAAACCAGTTACGTGTATTAAAAAGTCAATATTTTGCTTTTGTTGTGAACTTGGCTACCTCTGCATGCACAAGACAATCTGTAAAATTATATGAGAATGAGTTCATTAATGTGAAACAATATAATGCCCATTGCAACACACAGTGGCAGTACTGTCAAATACATGTCTGGTTAACATTCGATGAGTTTGGAAATATTCAAAATTGTTGGCAAAAATTTTTTAAAAATTAGAAATACCCATTCAGCAAGTAAACACTGTATAATTTTACAGCGGAAAAGAATTAATTTGTCTCAATTATGTAAGGTGGTTCTTTTCACATGTATTTATAATTTATTTTTTTCTAGCTTATATATTGATTTTTGTTATTGTTGAAGATGTTTTATAATTATAATAATTGTTTGATGATACTGTTGTTTTGTTGTAGATATTTTTATATGCTTTTATTATGAAAGTGTTTCTTCATACTATAAAGAAAAATGGGGGAAAAAAAAAAATCAAGAAAACACAGAATTCATTAAAAAAATACATAATTATTAATCATTCAGATCTTTTCTTTTCTTTTTTTTTTGTTTTTTGTGAGAGATTGTTTCTGAACATGAGAAACAAGAGAAGCTGTTTGTTACAGAGCGCTTAGTTATTCCAGTGCATGCATCATGTCAACTTAAACTTGGCACTATTGTGATAATTAATAGTGAACTTCACATTTTATCTCTGGACCATCAATAGTATATTTATATTTGTTACATTTGAATTTCTAAGATTACACAAGTCTCCATGACCAGGAGAACTCCAGCAGCTACAAGTTACCTGATATAGTGGTTTTTTTTTTTTTTCCCACCCTACAGATCACAATACATTAAGCTGTAAAACATGATGTTTTGTCAAAGACCTTGTAAAATGCGAGTATCATGTGCCACTTACCATATCTGCTTTTTGAAATTATAAAATAATGTTTGCCATTTAGCTTTTGCTTTGAACAGAGTCTTTTTGTGTGTATGTGTGTGTGTGTGTGATTTTTTTTTTTTTTTTTGTCTTTTGAATTATCTGCGTAGCAATAGGCTTGTTGTTCTCCTAGGTTATGGAGACAAGGGAGACAACCCATCCAAATTCTCCTCTATGTTGCTCTTTTGGTATGGTTGTCTTACTCCTGTTCATCACATCTAATGTTTGGATCACCTCTCCCTCTTCACAACACAACATGACCAAACATCACATGATGAGTTCCTACTAGTGGCTTTAGAGAAATCCCATTCAGAAACATTCATTTTCTTTTTTTCTGTCATTGCCTTTCATCAGTTCATGTCTAACAGCATAAAAACCCTAAATATAACTTTTTTGTACCGTACTGCACTCCATATCATTTGAGTCACTTGTGATGAGGAAATATCTGATAAGTCCTAGATAGATAATTGTATATTGTGACTTTGTATTTGTAGTGTTTGGCATTTTTAATGAAATGTGAGGTCCCTTATAGTGCCATTTTTTTTTTTTTTTTCTGTTTGCATCGGACAGAAATACCTGTCCATGCATTTCTGCTGATCTTGGCGAGAGAACATCAGTATGAGAAGGTGCATATTCCACAGAACAACCATTGTGTTATGTTTTTGTTAAACATTTATGTAAAGAAATTGACTGAGTCCAAAATAAATAAACTAAATATAATACATGTAGTTAATTCATGTAGTTAATTACAGATATATCAAAATACAGGTTATTTGGATATATGATTTGAACTGCATGTACTTTGTTATGTGCAGTTGGAAATTGTAATGTGTCAAACAAAGAGTTGTTGCCTTTTTTTACTTTTTTTTTTTGCATGTGTAATTTTGTGTCTAAAAGGTGTATGGCCAAATATGTTCTGTTAATAATAAATACATTTTTAATGATCAAAAGAAATCAGAAGGTGAGGGAGGTCCAGAGAAAAAGACGCCAAGAAAGAAAAAAGCGGTTGAAAGAAGAGGAGGAGGACCTTCACAATTTCATATTTTCTGTACACATTTATCAGTTTTGGGAAAGCAGTTGAAAATGTGCAATTTATCATCACAATGGCAGCATTTTGACCTGTTCCTTTTGTGAACACTGGTATTTAAATTTGACATGAACGAGGAAAAGTAATCTTTTTTTTGTTTTTGTTTCCTTCTGCATCTTTTAAATACCACTGCCTTTTTTTTTTTCTTTAAGTTAGATTCAAGAGATATAATACTTTTTCCAGTGATTAAAATTATGATGAGCTTATTTCATTCCAGTCTAGCCCCAAGTATATTTTGAAACAGTTTTTTCTTTTTAGCTTTTAGGTCTGATGTGTCATCCAGGATGGGTATCATTGCTCTTTAGGGAAAAACCAAATCATAGTTTGAGTTAGTAATTATGACCTGATATATGAATAGAGGCATGGCAGGTTTCACATTCTGCCGATTTCTTTTTCTAGCTCTATTTGGAAGTGGATTTACAATGATTATTTCTCTTACTTAAATATACCCTTTGCAAACAATGAGTCAGTCAGTGGGAAATGAGGTTTATTATTTGAGAGATGTGAGAGATGATGTTTATTATTTGATACAAAACACGTTTTGTACACCTACATGTATTTAGTTTGAAAAATAGATTGAGTATCCCAGAGCAGCTGCTGAGTGAAAGAGAACTCACTTACAGCTCAGGAGTTACACTGTTTAACAGGCTGCAGACAATTATATCCATCAAATACATGTACAAGAATAATCTTCGGGTCACAATGTTGGAACTGATTGACGAAAGATCTTTATCTCTTTCTCTCTCTCTCTCTCTTTCTCTCTCTCTCGCTGAACTTTGAAACATTCTTATGATTTTTTTAACAGATTGACTATTGTCACCATATGGTGCATTAGGGAGGACCATCACCCGCTCATCAGACCTACATGTTAGCATTAGGGTGGACTTGCGCTGGTCGAGGGTCTCATACATGTTAGCGTTTAAGGAGGACCGTCACCTACTCGTCGGACCTACGTGTTAGTGTTAGGGTGGACTTGCGCTGGTCGAAGGTCCCAGCAGGTTGAGCCAGCAGGGTTGTTCTATTGTTTGGTGTTCATACAGTGAAAATAGCTTACCCAACTGTTATCACCATACGGTGAAAATAGCATCTTCCTTTTGTTTAATGCCAAATTTTTAAATTTTTTTTTTCAAGTAAATCATTATAACTCTTGCAGATCTATGTTGTTGTTGTTGTTTTTTTCTATTGTTTTTGAAACATGTAGGAGTGAAGTATAAATAAGCTTCGCTTAATAGATTTTTGATTTGTTTTTGTTTTTGTTTTGTTTTGTTTTGTTTCAGATGAAGCATATCATTGGTATCAATCTTTGAGGGCAAAGGTATTTAATCTGATAGAATGTGAAACAAAAATTTTTAAAAATTGTCACATTCAAAGTGTATATATTTCTTGGGCCTAGTGCACAGATATTGATCCATATTTATGGACAGTGACAGTATCCTAATTCATAATTTTTCTGAAGATGCTTTATTACACCTCAAGCTCTTGCATTAAGTCAGCATGTGAAGCCATTATTTTCAAATCATCCTTGAAGAAAACTGGATAGAGCTCTGCAATATTAATGGGGAGGCCATGACTTTAAGTTTATGCCACTTTGGTGATGTCTGATAGATCTTTTCATGCACCATATTATAATAAACATTAGAAATTTAAAAAGGGATAAAATTTAAAAATATACTATTTTTGCAATGAATGGCACTGATATTTATTTCAAATCCACTATTGGTTAGATAAGGACCTTCCAAAATTTGACAGAAAAAAATACAGTATTTATGATCTTCATGATAAAAACTTCAAGTAGGGATGGCTCTGGTTTTCAACCATTGACAAGTGGAACAGATGTTAGAGAATGAATATACGAGTTCTCCGCTGTAAAAGATTTGATCTCCTTCTGGAGTCCCTTCACACAGATTTGACTATGGTTAGTCGGATCATTTTGTACCATGTGTTCAGAAACCGACTCAAGTCTTGGCCATTTGGGTCATTATTATTTGTACCATGCTATAATTAGAAAGCCTGGCATAACTACATACTATCATTATGCTATCATAATTATAAAGCCCAGGCATGTTTGGAGAATACATATATAGAATACTATGACATTCTGAGTGTGGATCCCCAGCCCAGTACTCCCATTGGAGGGAAACTAAATTTCAGCCAAAAGTTATTATGACATTCATGCTGAACTAAGCTGTTTATTATTTTACAAAATTTGCTAGGTAGATGTATATTTTAAGTAAGATTTTAGATCACAGTCACAAAACTATGGCATTGAAATACAATACGTAGTGTCATGTCAGGTTAAAATCAGAATATTGTTTATTCATGAACGTTGCATACTGTGGCACTAAACTAGTAATTATGTCAGACTAGATTCTAAACATGACTGTCAAAGCAAATAGTAGCCTGCATGCCCATTAGAATCTCTCCAGCTGATCTAAAGAACTAAGGATGGTGTGTGAACAATGAGGATGAACCTGGATATTTGATGAGGGGCAACAGGCTGAACTTTTTCTTGGAGGAATTGAAATTCATTTGATTTCATCATGTCCCCATACTCACAAAATAATGTTTTTTTCTTATTGGTTTTTCTTCACAGTCATCAATTTAAAAATCATGTCGCAGTATTGTTATTACTACCACCCTACAGAAAGTCAAATCAGTTTTGAATGTGAGGAACATAAAGAGAACTTTCTTTTGTTATTTCCTCACACATAAGTAGCAGATTCACATTCTGTGTGTATAGGAGGCTGCCAGTTTTCATTAGACACTTTCACCTCTTGTGCACTTGTACAGATAGTATAAGGAGAGACAGTAACACCAGATTTATGCTTTTATTGCAGCTGATGAAATCATTTTTTAACAATATTTGTAAATTTGCTGCATTGTTGTTAGTCGCTATTATCTTGCATTTGATCATTAGGCCACATTGGCTTGCAGCCTCATTTTTCTCCAATAGAAAAAAGAGATCAATAAAGTAACGAACCTATTGTAGGGAAAATGAGCATTCTCTTTGCTTTTTATTGTCCATGTTTTCCAAGAACAGTTTATGTGTGTCATGTCATTTTGTATTTTCTGTTCCATCAGAAGTCTGCTCTTTCCCTGTCCCACAGATTTGTTTAACCCTTTAGAACCTACCATAGCTTTTGAAACAGAACAATGCCATGATAATTTAACTTCAACTCAATGTTGGATTTCAATAGTGAAGCGAAAGTGGATTGTAGTAATCTCCACCGGCAAACGCTATGTATGGGTCCATTCATTTATTCAGAGTAAAATCTGCTCCATAGACTGTATATTATTCATTTTTAAGCTTTGTAATCAGTTCTCCATAACAATGTCAATGATTCCCTTTCCTTCCTTTCTGAAAACTCATCTTTACATGTGCATGTATAATGATATATGCCTGGACAGGGCTTTGAAAGATTCTTTTAATCCCTAACCTGTTCACAGTGAAGAAAACAGAGTGAGGCAAAGGTATTTAAGTTATAACGATCTGAGAAGTGACAGTGGTACCGCACAGCTTTCAAAATTTCTCACAACAGAACAATGACAACACTTGACACCATTTTCATGTTACTTTTTTTTTATTTTCAACTTTTTTTGTATTTTCAACAATTTTTTTTTTGTAGGCATATAAATGTAGACAATGAAACATAACAGAACCAAGAACTTGTACCAACATAAACAAAGATACAACAAATTATTTCAACAGACAAAAATGACTTCAACTGAATATTGATCATGACAATAGAGAATGCAAAACCATTTGCCACAACTCACACATATTGTTTAACAATTTCAGTATGAGAAACAATTGAAAAACTTGTATATTCATACACAGTATCTGATCCACACCGAGTCCCTTCTCTGTCCCATCCCCGTTTTTGCATGTCCACGTTAAGGATTGCACAAAGTGCAAGAACACACACTATGCACAAAGGCACTGTGCATTCAGCAGAAGCACATGTTCTAGAAGCTATAATTCCACTGCTGCCCTAAACATGGCATTTTTTAAATCGAGGACATATTCTTTTCAAATATTTACAGTGATAAGAGGAACTCTACCAGTTATTAATCATTCGTACTGTTAACAATACTATGCCATTCTATCAAAAGGATTCATGAAAAGATTACAAAATGATTGGAAATTGGTGATATACACAATGAATAAATGCTGACTGATGCTTAATACCAGCTGTTACTCGACTAAATATCATATAGGGCTCTTGACACGAATAACTCTATGTCAATGGATTTATCTAGATGAGATGTAGGTGACATCTGAGACTCTGGTTGCTCTTGAGCAAAGGTGACTCATATTTAGTCACTTAATACTTGAAAACCAGAAAATTGTCGTGTCAATTAAGTCCTTAGCTCAAATTTACTGATCTGTTGAGAAAAAGTGATGAAAAAAGAGAGCTTTATACAAATATGTTACACTTTTTCCACCCTTCAAATTATTCATATACAATAAATTACAATTTTTCCTGAATGGACTTAATTAATATCAAGCAATGGCATAAGATACCTGCTCATGACAGTTTTATATCTGAAAATATCATTTCTAATTCACATCATTTACAGGGGTAAGTAACATTTTCCTTTGCAGGCGACTCAAAACTAAAGTAAAAATCAACTTGAAACTAAATTAAAATTTACTTAACAAAATGCATATTTTTTTTCATACAAACTGAAAGTAAAATTGAATATTAGTTGAAAAAAAACAACTGTTTTTAAACTATCTTGTTCATTGGCAGATGTGGGGAAAGGAACAAAAATGGGAAATGTGATGCAATCCACTGATTTGCGCATTTCCATAGGACATTTTATCAACATTTCAAAGAAAAAATTTAACAAAAGAATGCAATGTAAAAGGTGTGGACAACAACAAGAGAAATTATCCAATGAAGAGTTTTAGTTCTGCCGAGGGAGCTGACACAAATCTAAACATCGGGAAATATTGAGATTAGAACTCTGTGCAGAGCTGAAAAAAGAAAAATCGGCCAATATGGAAAAAAGTAATATGACAGCAAGGGTGCTGTGACACTGACAAAAGGTCAAAGCATTTCCTCATCTCTGATCTAACTTTTGCACTTTTTCAGCCTGGGGGACTTTCCTGGACTCTTCAGTTGACAGCTGTTCAAATTGTCCTGTGGCTAATTTTCTAAATGTCTGTTTAGTTTATTTCTATAAACTATGGCTTGCTATAGTATCACCATTTGTTCTGAAATCACATAGGAGTGAGGACAGAACACAGCATTTTCAATAGAAATTTTGACTGTCCAGGCCTTTACTTTTTCAGCCTCATAGGAAAAATAACCAAACCTAATCAAAACGACAGTCTGTGAAATGTACAAATCAAAGTAAGATGATTTCACATAATAATATACACATTAAAAAACAAAATATTGAACCTAAATGACAATTTCAAACATGATGTAAATGGATGGACTTTCAACTCATGACATATCTGTTCTTTTTCAAATCTCACTCTGTAGAGAAAATTTATCCAAATTTGCACACTTATAGCATGGACCATGACTGTAAATACTAAATCAGTATTTCTTTAGACCAACATTGCCCAAATAACTTTTCATCAATACAGAATTTACAAACACAGCTGAAATGTTTGATATTTTCATGTGACTAAAACATCACATCATTTCTTCCCATTTAATGTTGGAATACCTTTTCATTTTTAAAATCCCTCTTTCCAAAAGTTAAAACATTTTGAAAACTATTTGCTGTTCCAAAAGGCCATGGCCTTTTTTCTAATTCTTTCTATTCTTCTTTCTGTTTTTTTCTTTCTCTCTCTCTCTCTCTCTCTTTTTTTTTTCTTTTTATTTCTCAGCATACAGTTTCACACTTTGTAAAACCAAACCAATAATGACAATGAAATCTTAGTTTTAAATATCTAAGTGAAAATATTAATACATCATGCATAAGAAACAACACCATTTTTAAATTACATATTTATGAACACATTCATCCAACATCATAGCACTTCGTTCACATTATCTCCTCAGTTATAATACAAGTTTAGTTTGGAAATGATGAGGTCTATATCACTTTCTCACCCAGGACAAGTATATTCTCCCGCACAATAGATCCTGCTAGATAAACAGATTTGTTGCTGAGAATGTCGAGATCACTGTCATTCAAGTGACCATCCAACCCTCCATTTGATAGATATCAGGTCGATTTTATGCTTTCATCAGCAGAAATCCCCTTCATGCAAGGGATTATGCTCATCCCAAATTAAATTAGTTGACTTTTCAAGGTTTAAAAATATATATTGAGAACATATGACAGTGAGGATATCATTCATTCTCTGCAATCCAATCATACAAGACCATGTATTGTCATCTGTCCACCCAAAATATCAAATCATCATTGCTGCACTATCAAAGCAGAACGCTTTCAAGTCTCTCAGGATTTTCCACACCCAAATCATAAATTCTCATGAAAGACAGCCTTCTCTCTTTAAATTCAGTCATTTTGCCTGAATTTAAAAAAAAAAAAAAAAAACTATATCCTTCTTCCTTCAGTAAAAGGCTTTTGAAAAAATGACACATTGTTATATTTCCTAAATCACCCATTTTATTTCTCATATTTTTTTCCTCAGATGTTCCCAGAGTAGCCTGAGAAATATGACAGAAAGGGAAAAAAGGAGAGAGTTGCGTTCACATTTCAATAGTAAAAATATAGAGATGAATATGTCACTATACAGTATGAACAAAGTATTGATATGTGCTTGCGATGATTCCAGCCTAACAACCAAATGCCCATTTACATCTCAAATCAACACATACTACCACATTTATCTCAGTAGATTTTCAAAACAAAAACAAAAAAAGCCCGGTCCACCAATAGTTTTCACATGCTTCCTTTCAAGTCCTGCTGCTCTTGATCTTCAGTGTTTTCACATATTATGGGAGAGATATGGCCAATATCTAATTACAACTATTTGGCAAGATCATGCTTGTACAAGGCCTTGGATGACAATACAAAGAAGACGTCTTTCTTAATCCACAATTAAGTGCATTGAAGTTCAGCAGTTATAACTTAAGTGTTGGGTTTCTTGCCTGTGACTTGCAAGTATTAATTAAGAAAACAATATTCTCCCTCTACTGGACAGATCACAATGATTAAATCATTCTGCATGCTCAGTAACTATTGATAGCCAGGATTCAGTTTCACTGTCTCACACAAGATTCAGCAAGATACAAAGAATAGAAATACGATAAATTGTAGGTTAAACCTACATCATCATTTCGAATGCATCAGGGTTAACTGTACATTATAAGCCATGTAAATGTTACATGGTATGAGTAGTTTGTATTTAAATAAAAATTTATAATTTTGTCTTTTTGGTACATATGCTGCCCAAGTTTTAGGCTACACTTTGGATTAACTTTACCATCATGTTTCAATTCTTTTTGCAAATTTTTGAACTGAAGTGAGAGATATGATAACTGCTTCCAGTTGCATTATTTTCTGGTTTTAATATTTTTACAACGAAGATCGAATATGAAGCAATCAATATTGCTTACAGCAAGTTAATTGCAGGATGATTGATTTACTGCAACTTTTTTCTTTGTTTGTTTACCCTGACCTGGTTATGGTGAGTGAGTGCATCTACTGGAAAAGATTAAATCATTAATCTGTTATCATAGTCTGCATATTTTCAACATGGTGGGATTTCACACAGTGCATTCACAGAATGGTTAAATATGTCAATGTGAAAAATCTATTCAGATCAAGGAATACAGTATTCAATGTGGCATGCTTAGTGACTGATGCACAACATTCTAACACGATTCCATCTCTTCCATTCGTTTGTTCACTCATTCAGCTGTCATTTACAATGTACACTTCTTAACTCTTGACTCATTCTTATGCTCTCAACATCATTCACTCAGACATTTTCTCTCCTTCTGACTATGATTTGGACAGGAAGGCAACAGTTGTTTCATCATACACTCCATTTCCCTTGGGAGGAGCTGTTTTCTCATCATTTAATGAAGTGACAGTTTCCAACTCGCATTCAGTGGCTCCAATTTCAGCCATGTAGCGCTTGCGGTCCTCTGGCTGGGCAGGTCCCCAGGATGGATGAGGTTTAAGCAGGTGCCTGATACGCTACAAGGACAAAAAAAAAAAAATGTTGGCATGTCATTTCTACGCCTCATCCACCAGATCTACCCAAGCAATTCCTTTTCTAGATAACAATTGCATTATCAGATGTCAGTTATGTAAATGTTATACAGCACAAAGGGAAGCTCTTTCATTGATGTACAGAATCAACTATCATAAGTAGTTTTCAGTATATCTGTTGTCAAATACTATGTCCCAACTTACTCTACACTAATTTATAATATCTGCTATACATATTTAATTCTGGGCCCAATCATAAACTTTTCATATAACATTGTTCAAACAATGTAACTGACATAAACTGAGATGAATGACAGCATACCTCTTGCAGAGATCCATTTGTGGGTCCCAACTTACTCTACGCTAATTTATCATATCTGCTATGCATATTTAATTCTGGGCCCAATCATAAACTTTTCATATAACATTATTCAAACAATGTAACTGACATAAACTGAGATGAATGACAGCATACCTCGAGCAGAGATCCATTTGTGGTCCAGATCTGGATAACAGCAACAAGTGGAATGGGTATGACTGAGACAATGCCCAACAGCCAGCCCACCACAATCGCCCATTCAGGATATTCATAGTCATCACCGTAAGTGACAGGACCCAGGGTAACAACACTGAAGATCCAAATAAACTGTTGGATGGAAAAAAAAAAATAATTTCTTCAATGATGAGAAATGAAAATTACAATGGGTTTTGGAAAAACAAAGACAAATTCATGCATTAAAATGTTCATTAAATCATGCGATTCCACAGAGTGGTGAAATTAAAATGAATTTTTGTCTCCTCAGCTGCATGTCTGCTCCTTGTTTTAGCCCCTTCAGGTCTTCCACAAACTTGTAAAGGTAGTTAATCCTTGTAGTTAACATTTCTACGGCAGATCACTTGGTTCAAAGATTTAAAACATTGGTTCTCTCTATGTCACATATTTTTTAAAATTTATTGTTTTCTGTTGCCACTAAATAGTTAAGTCAATGCTACAGTTTTTGTAGAGACTTACCACAATGATGGCAGGAGTGATGAATTTCCACATGTATTTCCACCAAAAGTGTGGCTCATACCCAATCATCAGAGCAATGTCTTTGTACAAACGATCAACACCTGAGAAAAAAACAAAGACCTCATCAAGAACAGAAAGTATTCATTTTCAACTTGGCAATATGTTTCATCCATTTGTCCTAAATATAGAAAGTTCTGCTTCTATTATGC
This sequence comes from Peronia verruculata, assembly GCA_038406235.1. Classification (NCBI taxonomy): domain Eukaryota; kingdom Metazoa; phylum Mollusca; class Gastropoda; order Systellommatophora; family Onchidiidae; genus Peronia; species Peronia verruculata. The sequence goes on along the minus strand of JBCAUA010000019.1, from coordinate 476,044 downwards.
ATGTAGATAACAATATAATACATTCTGTTGTTTTTTTTCTCTGAATCATTAATAATTATAGTTGAAAATCTTTGTTCAGCTATACCATCAGCATCATAATTATAAATTTATTAAATACATCAATCTTGTCACTGATTCTGCCACTAACTTACCATAAGCCCAGGAAAGAGCCAAACACTCAGTCATGGAAATGATCATCAGAGAGAAGCTGGCACAATACCAATCCATGATCTGCAGCACATAGATACCGCCCTGCAGAAAGCAATTGAAAATATTTAATGCTATTACTCATTTGCAGAAAGGAAGAAATAAGATTGCACTACATTAAACAACTTTTTAAATCTAAAGGAAAGAAAAAAAAAAAAATCAGTTCTTTCTAGTATTGTCAAAATTAGTTTATGTTAATCCTGTTAGTCATTTTACTAAGAAAGAAAATTACTGTCCAGTGGAAAAGTGTCCAGTACTTTATTCTTGTACAATTCATTAGTGCTGCCATCCAAGCATGGTCAGCATATAATTTCTTGAATTTCTTTATTATTTGCCCTGATCGTACTATTTAGAAATCTCATAAATAAACACATTGTTTTATGTATACCTACCCTGGTGATGCAAGGCAATCCCAGCAAGAATTCAACAAAGCAGGCAACAGCGGTGATAATAGTCTTCTTGTTTCGCAGAGCATGGGGGTACTCATCCATGACACCACTCAGAATGGTTTCAAACATTCCAAACTATAGAAGAGAAATAGAGGAACGAATAAATACAAATGAATTTTCCTTGTGACAATGGCAACTGTAGCCTGCTGATCATTTCATATTCAGAAGACTGAATATTCATCATATACTGGTTGGTTTACTAGAATCTGAAGATCTCTCATAGATAAAAAAAGTTTTCGTTCCCTCTCCCCTGCCCACCGCCCCCCCCCCCTTTTTTTTTTTTAAATTTACCATATGCCACTTTAAAACCAATGATAAAAACCAACCAATATATTTAGGCTAGAAGGATGAAAATAATAAACGTTACCAGTGCTGGATTGCATGTGCATTCTGTTCAGAATCAAATATTCATTTCTCTACCTGGGACAGACAGATTTGATGAGATACTGAGAATTAAGTCAAAGGTATCTTGAAAGATTTGTTCTTTTTGGGGGGGGGGGGGGATGACAATGTACGGTGAAGATTTTTTTCAGCCTCAACAGTTACATGATATATTTTTTCATGTCAGGCTAAGAGTTCAATAAAAACCTGGAGTAATCTATAGAATTTCAACATGAAAAGCAGCACTTTCTTTTCTATATCCTATGGAGTAACTGTTCATAGTCAATTAGTACAGACCATTTTTTAATCATAAGTATCTAAGAAGGGCTGCTTCAGTATTAGTTATGCTAAAATCAGATGAATTCTAATCTTTCTGTAAAATAATTTATACAAAAGAAACCTGCTATTTTAAATACTATTTCTTTTTTCCATACTGAACATAGAGGATGGTTCATCTATCCTTTTATCCATTACCTAAAAGATGTCCCAATATTTGTGGCCAAATATTCAGGCTTCAAGTTTTGCTCTCACTCATTCATGAATCTCTGCCAATCATATGGTCTGTACGCATGACAAATTATGCACAGTTTTATCTTAACACTCCCCCCGCCCTCAACCAAATTTGACTGAAAAAAAAAAAAAAACAACAACAAAAACACAAACAAACAAAAAAAAAGACAACAGAAACTTGTATGAAAATGATAATTGTCATGCGGTTATGATGTTGTGAGGGAAGATTAGCAGGATTGTTCAAAAGCAAAAAAAGGAGGATATTGAGACATTTAGGAAATAACGTAAATATCAATGATAACAACTATCTGAATAAGCAAAAGGCAAGGATCATATAAAGTTATCACACAGTTCTACTCATTTCATCTGCTCACACTTATGTGATTACCACATCCAGGAAACTCAAATTTTAAGTTTACTCAGATTATTTTCAGGTTTACAGCATTTGTTTGGAATATATCTTCATGTTTTGAGGGTTATAGTGCACAGACAGGTTAATAAAGCAGAAAGTGATCAGCTCATCGCATAGTGACTTGATGACACTCGCTGACAAAAATGTGCCCCTGAGAAAGAGACTGGTTCTCCGGGACAGTAATGAAAAAATAAAAAATCATCAATTAAAAGATACACAACCTGGTTTTCCAATAAATACTTGTGTACCAATCACAGTGAAATGAAACTCATCAGTTTACTCCTTTCAGTCATAGATGGGGAACATAATCTTGTCAAGATTCACATTATGTTCCACAAAGTAAGTTAAAATTGCCATTTTGCTCCTTTCACTACACTGAGAATTAAACTTCCTTTGTCTGAATAACACTCCTAAGGCAGCTCAAAGTGAGAGATCTGTGAAAGAGCTTTCACCTGATGTAACATAAAACACCTAAAAAAAAAAATTGAAATAAAAAATAAAGAAAAATTAAGCGCAACCTGTTTTATTTTTAAATTTATTTGATGCTGAGCTTGAACAATCCTGCTATCTAATGAAAATGTGTATATGGGTTCTTTTTTTCTGAGAAGTTAGCCAATGTTGAGAAATGAAACATGTAAACAAATACATAATAAAATTTCAAAATATTCTAAACAATACTTAAATTTAGCTAATCAATAGAATCTATAAACAAAGACACACACATGAATGTTAGAAAAAAAAAAGGTAATTATACAAAACAAAGTTATTGAAACCTAAAGCAAGCCTGCTGGGGGGAGAAAATGTGTGGAACCACCTGGCCGGCGTGCGTCGAGCCTCCCCATTTCAGCCATTATAACAGTCCTTGCAGAAGAATTGGAAAAAGATTTGGCCATTTTGAATAGTGTTCCCAAAATATCAATACAACCTTTAGTTCCTTTTACAAATTTATAGTTACTTCAACATACTACAACATTTCTGCCTTCAATGTAAAAAATACAGAAGCAAAAACTGTTCTAACTCCACGAGAGAGCTATTATTGCTCAGAACAAAAACTTAAGACACAAAGAAATGACAAAATATGCAAGAAACATTTTCATTCACACTCAGGGTCAGACAGGGTTTTTTGTATGAAAATATGGTCAAACCTTATTACAACAATCATACATTGTCCCTGTTGTTTGCCTTCTACAATGTATTTTATTTTTGTGTGTTGATAAGCTGAATATGTCAAATGATATGACAAGTGGCTTGCAGAGTAATTATCCCTCTTGATTCTTGAAACTCATGGCAAAGGAATAGAAATGACAGACGTCAAATATAAAGCCCAGATTTTATTATTTTTTTTTTTTTATGCAGCAAAATGTTTGGGGAAAAAAAAAGAAAAGTTTTAAGACCCATGATGGTTTATTTCTGACACAGTAAAGTAAAGCTTTCTTAAGAGGCACTCTCAAAGCTATTACGAACATTCAGATTTTCAAATATCTTTTTTTGTTTGGTTCAAAGCTTACAAAATCGCACTGACACTGCAAGTGAGTGTGGGGATGGTATTAGGTGTTTCAATGCTTGACACTACATTCTTAACAAGATACAGCAGTCATACACTCACAACTGACCAAGCCCCCATTTTAAAATACAGTTAAAGAGCAAGATGACCAAACACTTAAAGGTTCACCTATTTTTGCTCGCAATATTCTACTGGTCTCCAGAAAAGTCAGTTATAATAAGGTCTGAACATATTTTAGAATAGCGTGTTATATCACCGACATATTTTCATGGAAGCAGCAGTCCACATTGGGAGTAGTATTGCAACTTGTCAAACAAATGCCACCCCAAACAAAAATGTTTCTTATTTTAAAAAAAAAAGCATACATGTAACAAATTTGATAGACATACATTTTACATCTATTCTGAATTAAAGTGCTTTAGACTTATATCTCATTCTAAAAAATTATATAAAAATGCAAACTCAGTGTAGTTTCTTTCTTTATAAATTAGATCTAATCTTGCTACAGTACAAGTCATTCAGATGTCCCCCCATACTTACATCAGGAATATGGGCTCGGCCACAATCGATCTGCAAAGCTAATGCACACGACTTGACCAGAAAACATGATCAAAGCTAACATCACTGCGGCATGACATCAGCACGATAGACATTCCCCTTCCCTTACCCCATTCGAAACAAATCTTTAACAAGACAACCCCAACAAACTCTACAGAACAATCAACAAATATTCTTTAATTAACCTTTATTTTCAGCTACCACGTGTAAAAATCTTAATTTTTTTCTGCCACAAATCAGTTTGGCAATTAACGTTAATTTTAGCACTTCTTTTTTCTTTTTACGCATTTTCTTGTCAGATGTAGTGGACTTGCAATTAAACTTGAAACAGATTTATAGTCATCCATCAATATTCAAAAGAGTTATGTTAGAAGTTCAGGTTGTCATCAGTTGACTGAATTTTGTTGATTAAAAGCAAAGGGTTTTGTTTGTTGAGATAAAGGCACATGCATGAAGTTTGGTGGGTTATAAGAAAAAAACAGTTTCAGCTTCACAAATTTATCTATGCCAGTTCAACACCTATCGGCCAACCTGTTTTATTTCCTCAAAAATATATTCCCATCCAACACAGTCATGTCACGAAATTTAAAAACTGATAACACTTGGACCCTCCAGTTTCTAGCAAAAGCTTAAGAAACTTGGATAAATCCAAGAAAACCAACAAGAGGAAAAAAAATGGAAAATCTGAACTCTTCATCTCTTGACCGGGAAAAACATTTCCCAGCCAGAGTACCAAAAGATTTGAGCCTTGAACAAATGTGCAATTATTCTTCAGTGGTTCTCTCATGTTGCTCTCATTGTGGTCAATGACAAATAATGTCAAGTCACAAATTGCTGAAATCCCTAATCTTTACAAATCACACTTGCAACAACCACAGAAAAAATGTTGACAAGTCTTGTCTTTCAGCAATACCAAGACAACAGTGCTCTCCAAGTCCTATCTTGAGTTCCTTATTGGTTTGCAAATACATGTATGTCTGAAATCTTGCCTATGATCTAGAATTTATTGGCTGATTTACAGCCTACAAAATCATGGCAAATCTGGTCTCTAAAACCGTTGATAAAAATCGTGTGTCTAAAGTACAGAATACATGCAACTTATTTGGTTTATACTTCACCCATGGAAAAATTCAAAAATATTTCAGTTTAAAAGACTTCTGGAATACCTATGAATTCATACTTAAATACATTTACACTCGGAGAATTAAGAACTGACAAAATTCCTTAGTTTTGGGGTTTTTTTAAAAGACAAAATTCCAAAAATGAAAAACAGAACCACGAGATCATCAGCAATAGTTCAGAAGTACATTTCTCAACAACAGCAAATTGTCTTGCATTGAGGAGTTGGAGAGCACTGGAGCTAATTTCTGTGCCTCCTTCATATACAAACCGTGCATTATTTTACAATTTCCTGAAAACAAAATTGGTGATCAGAAGGAAACCCAGAAATTAACTAAGCTGATTGATTCTCCAATAGGTTAGTGCAAAGATAAATATCTAGTTGGCAACAGGCAGATTAAAAGAATAAAAAAAGTTATATAGCTTGTCCAGTAACTGGTGTGAGTAAGTGAAAAGGACAGAAAAATAAAAAATATAAATAAGAATAATACTTTGTATGTGTATCCTACATACAAATTTTAAAAAATATCAGCAATTTTAACTACATAACATTTTCATCAATTTTTACTCTACTTTGAAAACTTTTGAATTTACAAATAAAAAAAACAAAAAACAAAAATAGCGTATCTGGTATGGCTGAAAGTGTCTCTCTCCCAAGGTTTCATTTGGGAAGTTTTCATAAGAAATTTAGATATGCACATTTATACAAGGCAGTATGTCTTCAGACTGTTACTATCATGCTGTGGGTCTGCATACACAGACATATTCCCAGAAATTTAACAGTTTGATATGCCACAGAAGGAGGATGTGTCATGCAACAGCATGAAGCACATTTTTCGTTCCTCTTTTAATCAGATTTTGCTATCATCAATCTTTGACAGAAGTTGACAATACCTGACTAATGAAGAAAATTTCCCAAGAAAGAAAATAAAATCTATTTTAATTACATGTACATCCTTCACATTCATGTAAAACAATCTGCGGACTAACCGTCACTTCTGTCTAACATTGACAATACGAGTTCAGATTTTCCAAAAAAAAGGCAAGGGAGATGGGATGTGGCCAAACACATTGCCACTGACACACGTTGTTAACCGTGCAATGATGAAATATCTTACCTGACTGTCCAAACCAATGGTGAAGAACATAAGGAAGAACAACACAGCCCAAAGGGGAGAGATGGGTAGCTTAGCAATGGCTTCTGGATAAGCGACAAATGTCAGGCCAGGTCCTGAAAGTATAATTAATCATATTTGCATTAGAACTGGGATTATAGTTAAATTTAAGAAACTGAACTGATACCAAAGTAGAACACATACCATTCTTCCTGAATTTACTCCACTTGTGGATCTATACTGTAAAATTTGAGATGACAGATTTATTTTCATTCTCAAGAGTATTGTTAACTATGATTTTAGGACCCTGAACTTTTCTTTCCCGAGATCTGATTTATTATTCTGTACATGATAAGGATCTTTAGCAATCCAGTAAAAGAGAGCAATACCATGAAAGGCAGAAATCTCAGTTTCCTTACCTTGAGTGACAATCTTGTCCACAGTTGAGCCAACTTCATGAGCCATGAATCCAAGGACAGAAAAGATCACAAAGCCAGCAAACAGACTAGTACCACAATTGATGAAGGGAACCATCATAGCATCTCTGAAGAACAAACATAAAGAAAAATGATAATAAGGTGAATATAACATGATGAAATAACAGAGTTGAGCTCAATGAACTATTACTTTTTTTCACCCACTTTTTTGCAATATACTATAAAGACACAGATATATGTTTTTAAATAAATAATTATGGGTAGCTCAGGAATCAACAAAGCATATCTATAAAATGTTCTAAATCACACTTTCAATAACATGATGAATTGAGATAATTTTTTTAAAAAATGATTTAAAACCTAGTCACTTGTATTGCAAGTACATATACACCCAATAGTATTTGTGACTCCGACTCATTTAAGAGCGCTATAGTTATTTTACTGCAACTTCAATCTTCTTTAAATTGACAAGTTGTTATATCATCAAACTAACTAACTGACAAACCTGTAAACGTTGTTGTTGAACTTGTTGTATGAGGCCATTGTGATGATACCACCCCAGGCCATGCCAACAGAATAGAAGATCTGCAAAGCAGCATCACCCCACACCTGAAAGTCAGAACAGCGAGAAATATATGTAAAACCACTCAGAGATTCAGATTGTATGCTTATAATTTAATGATCGTGGTATGTACTACTTCAAGTAGCTTTAATTGTTGTAACTCCAATGAAGAAATCCCAGAATTATTACAATTAAGTTTTTTTTTTTAAATTTTGCAGAGAAGTTGTGTCACAAACTCATGAAGATGAATAAAAATTTCAAGGCAGAATTAAAATTTTTATAACATATTTACCTGAAAGCTCCTGTCCTTTTCTCTAGCACTTACTCTCTAAAGTAGCAAAAACTGTGAGCATGAAATAAAAATTCATTACTTACATTAAAGTCAGCCAGTTTCTCCCATCTCGGGATGATATAGAATTTAACACCTTCAGCAGCACCAGGCAGAGTAACACCACGCACCAATAGCACCAGCAGCACCAGATAAGGGAAAGGAGCAGCAAAATGCATCACCTATTGTCAGGAGGGGCGGGGTGAACGAGAACAGAGAAGAGACCGTTAGTGAAGAATGAATGGAAATTAAGCATTCAATGACATACATTATTTTTTTTTTAAATAAAACAACAAACGAAAAAAAGAAGATCCACACTTGTGCTGTTCATCAAGAAACGGGAAGCCAAAAGTGACCAGCCATAGCCAGGTGTGCTTTGGAAAAGGTGACCTGTCCATGGATGGGGATGTACTTAAGAAGCCAGGAGTAGTGGGCTCAACTTTCCCTCAGGGTTTCAGTGAGTCAACTGCACGTAAACATCCCTTTCAGTTTTTGCTCTGTCTGGCCATCAGTTTTATGTTGAAATTTTCATACAGTCCAGATGAAACAAGAGTTCATGTACTGAACTTTCAATTATGGGCTGTATCTGAAGACTGGTTATAAAACAGAGATATTATAATATTGTTATAATATCTCCTTTTTTCACCTTCACGTAAAAAAAAAAAAAAAATTGATAAGCCATGAAGCGATGCATCTGAATATGGCTGATCAATTTTGGATTTGACACCACAAGTGTGGAGGCCAGTAAGTTATCATTCGGTATAAACATGGGGAAAGTGTTTTCAAATTTCTCTATAGAAAAGTAAAAAAGACCTGTTTGTATGCTAGGAACTACTATTTTGAAACATTTTTAAAATCAAAGGAAAATGCCTCTGAATCTCAAACAATGTAAAGCAATTTCCGATTTCCAAGGAAATTGCAATTTGGTTGTGCAAGACTGTAAAATTTGTAGATAGTCCAAACTATATGGCTGTCAAACAAAACAAAAAAAATTCAAACTGCTTGAATCAGGCCATTTCTAATTTTCTACTGAGGAGAATTATCATCAAGTGTACGGCAAAGAACAAGATTCAAGAACAAGTAATAGACCCCCATTCATATCAGAAATAAACATCAAAACAAGACTGCACTTAAGAACCATAATTGTTAATATTCAAAATTACCAAAGCTCAGAATATTTTATAGCGCTGTGCGTCACTATGAGAGTGAGCGCACCTTTCAACCATCCGTCTACAGAGATGCACCCTACCTGGAGCCCCCAAGTCATGTTGATCACGTTGGCAGGACAATCTTCTGCATTGCCGTTTGATTCATCTGAAACTGGAACTGTGCATCCACAAAAGGTCCTCATGTATTTTTTCTAAACTAACTTAGCATTGCTAAAACATTGCTCCTAAAACTTGTCTCACTCACTGGTATAATGACACTCACTGGTTAAAACCCAAGCTCAGTTTGTGCAGCATTCTCTCCTCAAAGGAAAACTCAACATATCAACACATAGATACTCAACACACAAGGCGAGGATGGCATAGTATGAACCGATTCCATTCCTCTTTTGCCATCTTATATGCAGATGGAGGCAACAAAGGCCAACCTGACATAAGCATCGAATGCTCACATATTGCTAAAAAAAACCCTACAGGTACAAGTATACAACAAATGCACTGCTTGTTACCAAACAAACAATATGGCACTTATAGCCTACACACAGTACTGCACAATCAACATAATAACCAGAAACACTATGCCAAATTTGTCCTGAGAAACCATTCCAATATTTATCTTAACACAACCTTCCATTATTCCCACTTCAGTATTAAGAACATAATAACTACAACAATATGCCTGGCAACCACAACTTCATGCTTTCCAGTGATGGTAAACTTTGACCTGCTTGCTGGTCAACTGAAAGCAATACTAAGCACTGTAACACTAAATATCAAATTTTAATCCCTTTTTCCTTTCTACTAATATTCCCTTTAATGCAAAACTTTAGCACTTTTGTCTTTCTTTCAAATATTCCAAGGTTTACTTAAAAAATGTCAATTCAAAAGCACTGGTCAAATGAAAAAAAATAATTTTTTTTAGGGAATGGGGTAAGGAGGGAGAACAAAAACGATTTCCTCTCCTTCCGCAGCAGGAGTGTGTCAGACCATCACTGAAGCATCAAGTCTGATAGGAACTTGATAAACTTGCCTCCTTTCTGTTATTTTTGCGCAGTTAAACATTACTTTTAAACATCGCTGGCTGCTTTATAGTGCTTCTATTTTGTTTACTGTCTCTCTTCCGCATTACTTTGTAAGTGTCATTTTACTGAAGGTTGATTAGCTCTTCTGACGCATGACAAAAAAAAAAACACCAGGATGGGGAGAGAAAAGAAATGAGGCCAGTTTAACAAGTTTATGCTCAGTTAACCACTGACTGGCTTCTGCTCACGCTGTGGCCACATCAGTGTGAAAACTGACAAACTGTTTAACATCCAATTTTCTTAACAGTTGCCTATATGTCATGAAGTATTAAATATGCCCCAGAATGAAACACTTAAGGCTTATTTAACACTATCACAACTGACTGGAGGATGAGTATTGCAAAGGATAACTTTACTTTCTCTGACATGGATCCAACATTTCTGCTGATTCTGACAGCCCATTCCAGCTCAGAGAAAAAAATTGTTAAACCCAGACAACAGAAATTTAGGGTTTCACAAATAATAATGTTTCAGTATCTAGGACCAGAAAATCTAGTTGGCAGTGACTTCTTTTCTATTTCATGGTAAAATGCATTTTTTTAGTTCCTTTTCATTGCTTTAAAGAGTTTGCAGTTCTCATAAAAATGGAGCTATTCACTTTTCAACATGATTATATACGAAGACATAGATCTCTTGAAAACTTTCCCTAATAAGAATATAGAACTTGTGTCTGGAGCACTGTCAGTATCAAGCAGGGCCCATGTCATTTTCCACAGAAAGCAGATAAAATAAAATTATCTTTTGCAAAACAAAAGCCTTTTGTTTCAGGGCTTTTTCTCTCATCCTCAGTGTCAGTCCCTTTGTAGAAGACAAAAAAAGGTTGTAAAATTCTCACCTTGCCGAGCACTTTCACACCTTTGAAGAGGCAGAAGAAGACACAGAGCCAGGCCACAGCCAAGCAGATGAGCAATTGCCACCTGATTTCACCTGGGCTTTCAATGCCGTCAGAGAGGTCAAGGACATGGCGTCTGTGGAAAGACAGAGACAATAACATTAATGCCTCTGATTATCAGATGGTGCTATCTGAATAATGACAAATACTAAAAAAAAAAAACGGGAGTTTTGCAGAAATATATCCACTGCATCCTTTCAACAGCAAATACAAAAAAATGGATTTGTTAACTATTCAGAAAAAAATATTAAGTGCTGTCATGAATTTAACAATCATTTTCTATATGTCATGGAAGAAGATGAAAGAAATATATACTCACTCCCAGAACTCTTCACTAGAAGGGACACTCTTGTTGCCATGGATAGATGGGGCAGCAGTTGTGACACCAGCTACAACAGCGGTCACATTGTCCATCACAACCTGAGTCAGATTGCCCAGAGTGGTTGAGTTGCTCTCCAGAGCAGAGGCATTGTCAGATTTCATGTTGGACTCGTCCACACAGTAAATGGTGTTCCAGTCATTGTTACAGTGAGACCATGGCAAAACAGCTCGGAAAGACATGAACAAGTAGTAGATGGTCCAAGCAATGATCACATTGTAGTAGATGCAGACAATAGCCGAGCACAGCATCATGCCGATACCCACACCTGGAACGACAGGTAAACAGTTATATTTTCTTAGATGAAAGGAGATGTGGTGTTAAGGTGGATGAGAGTCTATGTTTCTTTTGAGCAGCATTGTGTCCATGTATAAGAAATGAAGAGAGAATTCTCTTGCCAAAGCGCTTCACTGCTGAGTTGTGTCGTTTCAAGCAAATTTTC
>JBCAUA010000019.1:451140-464401 GCA_038406235.1 Peronia verruculata | reverse complement strand
GGACCGTACCCCCCCCCCCCCCCCCCCCAAAAAAAAAATATCTGTTTCCCTCTCTGGAATTAAACCTTGTCTAACATGGTTGACAAAAAATAACTTAAGAAGATAAGGAATTCTGTTCGGGTGGTCTGTTTAGCAAATAGTGTACTTTTGAAAGTACTCATGCAAAAATGTTGTCAACTATCACAGTCTTTTTGAAGAGTCACAGAGGCAGCAGTTGTCACAGATACATGCATACAGTAAGTAACTAGTATTGCAAACACACTTACACATACTCTTCACAAGATGAAATGTCTCTCAAGTCAGAAAGTATTGTTTATTCTGATCTGAATTTGTTAGTTTTTTTTTTATAACACACGAATCTCACTCTCTGTACAAAGTTTTCAGTGACCCGATAGTTTGAGCTAAGTGTGAGAAGAAAAGGGTTCATAACTACAACAATACTGTGACATTTTTGTAAAGTAAGTTTATGAAATTCTGTGGTTAAAAATGAGCTTACTTTGACCTAACAGGCCAACTCAACTATTTCTGACTGTCTGAGGCACCTACATATTGATCCTTGTATTGGTTAACCAGAGCAGGATCAGGTCTTGCTACATATTTGGCTCGAGGTGCCCTTCTCTGTTCCTGTGCAGCTGGACTTAAACTTGCATCAACTGAAATGATCGTTTGAAAGAAGATTTTGACTCATTTCAACTAAATCAAGGAAACAGCTTTTAAACCTATATTGAAACAAAACTAGTAAAATATGCAGTGTGGAACAGCTAATTAATAAATTTACATTAATTTAATCTGAATTGCGCAGCAAGGAATCCATCCACCATAATCTCAGCATATATATTTTCAGTATTTCAGCATTTCATAAGCATGGAAAATAATTTTGTTTTAGATGTTCTTATTGAGCTATCTTTTTTTTTTTTTTTTGTGAGTGTTTTTCTCTGCAATATCATATGAATGTATAAAGGTATACTTGTAAATAGTTTTTACTTTTATAAGATCCTTTTCCAATCGTAGTGTCTGGGTTATGGTAGCCCTCTATGTAATGAAGTCTATTTGTCAAGAACACTCTGAAAAATAAAATCATTTATCAGTGTGATGCTACTGTATAATAAGCAAGGAGGTACAACTATTCAATGATTCATAAAACCAAATATATAATTCAAAGTTATATGTATCATGATTTCTCCAGACTGATGTTATTCTTAGCAATGAAAAAAAAAAAAAAGTATTTTTTACATTGCACAAAAATCCTGCAAATTAAAAAAATGATGAAAGAATCCAACTTGCAGTCAGCCATGTCACTGTTTATTCATTTTTTCTGATAGAGAAAAGTTATGAGACATAGGGAACATGGCATGGAGATACAATCATAGTTAAGTGTTGAAAACTTAAATTTTATGGATAGCACAGTGAAAATGCAATTTATTGTCAAATCTTTGTCTCATTTAATTCAAAATAGATATTGCACAGATCTGATTTAGGATGGCACTCACTGAGGAGGATGGGGGTTGTTATGCCGATGACTGGATGTTGGACGAGCTTGGGTAATTTCCTTAATTTCACCATCGCCATGAAATGTGTCATATGTTGTTGCTCGGGGTGATTTTTTTATCCATAGCTGTTTTGCATTCTCTCTAATATCATCGAGCTCACGTTGAGATAAACGAGATGCATCTTTAACGTCTTGTAATGTTTGGTTGTCCAGAGGATAACATCCAGCAGATCTCACACGCCGCAGTCTTGTAACAGGCTCTCCATAACCGGGTAATATATGCCCCGTCGCCATATTTAACAATCAACTTTACAAAATCTAATGAAGGAAAGAATAGAGCACTATGAATCAACAAACCATTACCCTTAATTGACCCTAAATGATGTTTTTAGTTATGGCCCATGAGCCCTAACATAATGCCCATTGTTTACAGGCGCCAGGCAACAGAGAAACCGGATATAACTCTTTCAATAAAAAAGTTTAGTTTTTTTTCCGCACCTGCGCAAAAGAACGGTTAATCATGTGACCTTGCGTCATTTCCATGTTTGTAAACAAAAAGGGACTGAGTGTTGGTCTGGGGAAAAATAAATCCCAAAACATTTCTCTCTCTCTTTTTGGAGTTTGCATATAAAAAAAAAAAAAATTAATACCATACGTCCTGATACTTTTTGTGGAGGCAGAAGACGGGTTATTTGAGAACCCACATCGAAACGTAAGTAGCTTACGATTTTACATTTAATTCAGTTATTCATGACTAGGCTAAAAGGACCCACAGATAGGCCTAACTCGAGTCTAGACTCCAGATCAAGATTAATCTAGAACATCTAGAACTAATCTCTCTTATATTCTGTCAATATATGATATCCATGCCTCAGGCAATTCTTTCGTCTATATGTAACGTACACATTGGAGCTCGATCAATATACCCCATTAGTTAGTTAGTGAAACTTCTGAAAGTCTTCCGTCAAGACATAAATTGTCCTAATAGGCCTACCTACTGTAGTAAGATCCAGTGGCAATGGATTGCAAATCTTTATCAGAGAGACTTGGCCTGGCCCAGATCCTGATCCCTGTTAACCAGTGTGGTGCACAGCACAAATCAACAGGCAATAAAACCCTCTTGCTCAGCGCAGCACATATTTATACAGACTTTTCCCAGCTACACCTGTCTCATCAGTCATCAGTTGAGTGTCAAATTCTAGTGCGGGGAGAAATACTGTACGACCCGCACTCAAAATTATAACACACCCTATCCCTAACCCTAACCCGAACCCTACCCCTGCTGATATGCCTAACCCTAATCCTATGACCTATCCCTAACCCTAACTCTGTCACTATTTTGAAGTGTGCAGGCCGTATGGTATTTCACGCCTAGTGCGTTCGATACTAGATCTAGATCTAAATACTCTCTAAAAGTTTGATTTTGATTTGGTCACCATAAGTGGCAGTTATGGCAGCAGTTGATACTTAGAAAGACAAACCACTAGTCAAACTTTGACACAACAGGACTCTGGATTGAATGGCAGTGGAGGGAAGAATAACAGAAATTAAAACAAAAATGTGGGCCTATGGGTGCAAAATTTAAATCTTTCATCACTCATTGTGAACATATCATTGCCATACCATGTAAGACAATTTTATGCTTGTTGTATGATTGGCCATAACCCAAACTTTGATTATAATAATCGATTAGATCTATGGTACCACAACTGTTGTGACCCATGATCAGTCATGAGCAGTTTTGTACAGGCGTAAAATATCCATATAGAAATGTAAACAGAGTCTGGATCACACTGCTTCTTGAAGGTGAGTGCCATGAGCTTGTCCTGATCTGTTTCACTGCCTCTCTTCATTTTGAAATCGTGCTTATAAACTTCAGCCGTTTGGATGTATCTACTTCCAGGTGGACTGGGCATTTCTGTTTGCCTGTGGTAGCCATGCTTGAGCAAAAGAGCTTCTCTTGTTGGGAATGGATTATATACATTGTATTTTCCATTAAAAATATCATTTATTGTGTCATAAACAGATAACATATATATACAATCATTTACTCTGACCAAGAGCACAAAATTTTGCCCCTTCTTTAATTTGCTCAACCCAAAGGATGTAAATATAAAGATGCACTATTTTTGTTTTATTTAGTGCAACACAGGTTTTTTGGAAGTGGCTTCGGAAGTGCAGAAAATCACCTCCGTAGACTTGAAAGAATTATAGAGGTGTAAAAAATCCCTTAGGGAGGACCGTCACCTGCTCGTCCGACGTACATGTTAGCGTTAGGATGGACGCACTGGTCGAGGGTCCCAACAGGTTAACCCAGCGGGGTTGTTCTATATCATTTCACCGTACGAACACCAAATAATAGAACAATCCTGCTGGCTTAACCTGCTGGGACCCTCGACCAGCGCAAGTCCGCCCTAACGCTAACATGTCGGTCCGATGAGCAGGTGAAAGTGGGCAACCTAGGGACCACAGTTCTTAAGTAGTGCCAAAATCTAGGCTATGGGTCAAAATTTTACACCTAAATAGACCTGACTGGGGTCTACGGAGGTGGTTTTCTATACTTCCAAAGTCACTTCCGTTTTTTTTTTTTACATGTTGAATGTACACAAGATTTATTGCTTTGCCTTAATAATTCTTCTCTGATATTTTGCATAATTTTATGACATTGCAACTCTTTTTCTCAGTTCTTGGGTGAGTTAAAAGATGTAACAAAACAACATTTAGAGTGCAAATTATTATAGTATGTGTTATTCTTGTATTACAAATTTTTCAGAATTCCGAGATTTACTTGTTTATTGAAAAATATTATGAATCTACTTGGCTGGATTTGTTTTTAATAGATAAACATTTAATATAAATCTGGCAGAGATCTTTTATGTCTTGGGAATGTTTTTCTTGCTTTTTTTTTTTTTCTTTAAATGCGTTTCAGTTTTATTCTTAAAATTGTGCTGCTTGGCAGTATAATTAATATGATATCATATGACTAATAAGATGATATAATAAGGAGGTTTTCCTCAGAAAATTGCATTATACTTTATGTAAAATGAAGGAGAAATGGAATGCATACAGTTGACTACACTCTCAGTTAAACTCACTTGAATTCATCTTTGCTATGTTGATTTTTTTTTGGCCAAGTCTATTTACACGACTAGTCTGAGTACGTTACTCAGGATAACGGAAAAATCATGAGCATTTTCCCACGTGTCGGCAAACAAAGAATATCCTCTCCCCTACATGCTAGTTCCTTTTTCCTAATGACTAAAATTAACTAGACAGTAGACCAACCCCGCTGACTTAACCTGCTGGGATTCTTGACCAGCTCAAGTCCACCCTGATCCTATCAGTATCATGTAGGTCCGATGAGCAGGTGACAAGTGTTCAAGAAAGACCCAGTCATGTAAATAGATACTTTCTTTTTTTTTTACTTGGAACAAGCAGGGTAGCAACTTAAATAGTTCATAATTGTTTAAGCAAAAACCTGGAAATCCCGACTGGAGTGTTTGTACCCCCTTGCTAAATATAGAACACTCACTGGTATTTGTTGCCGCTTCACCACGAGATATGAGAACAGTTGTCATGGATCCCGTGCACTTTTATGTGTTTTTCTATGTCAGTGTGAACAGTTTGAAGTGTTTGTAGCCCCTAGCCTACTAAAATTAAACGGGGAATTTCCAGCCGCTCGCGTGATCAAAACAAATCTATTCTATGAAAACAAAGCAGCTGCATTGCAACAGATGTGTTGATTTGAATTTTCAGGCCTGATCATTCAGTGTTACATAGAGACAGTAGCAGATGTGCTTTTTTTTTTTTTTTTTTTGTTCTGTTTTTGTTCTCTTGATTCCAAATCAAAGGCCGGACTAACCAATAGTGTTACAAAGGCTATTTGTTAATACATTCATCTCGTCATTTGGTTCAAGAATCTTGTGTGCACTATGACCAATGCAGGATTTATAAGGAGAGAGATAGAGATGAGAGGGGAGGTGAAGAAGCCCCTTTACAATTTCATGAGAGAGAGAAAGGAGGGTGGGTTTGGATGGGAGGAGCATTATTGTTGTAGACTACTACACACACTTGGGTTTTGCTCAGTTCTGCTAGTGACCGAGGACTGAGATTTAAAATATGAAATGTATCATGTGAAACTTGATTTACAAATCTGACTTGATGACTCTACTGGGTATTGAATTGTAGTGCAGTTTGATACCAGATATCACCCTTTAACTTTCATGATTAAAATTTTAATTTGATCACAAGGACATGGTGATAGCTTCACTAACTGGCATTTTGCAAAGATATCATATCAAGTATTGAACTTTGACACCAAGTGTGATGATTAGGGGCTTGGGGGAGGGGGAATGATAAATTCAAGTGATGTGTGGAGGAGTGCCATGGAAAAGTGTGTGGGAAGTTCAAGTCAGACTGATTCCAACTCAATGTAGATTTTTTTTTCCACTCTCCCAGTGTCATCAACTTCAGTGTAATTGACTGTATTATTAGTTGATTTTTGTTTTTGTTCTCATATTATGTACTTCATAACTTTCGCAAAGGGCTACCTGTCTGATCCTTCATTATCCCAGAGAAGGAACTTAAATACAAATAAAAATACACTGAGAAGCACATAGTACATAACAGAAAACTTCAGTTCGTCCGTTTTAATCTGATCGTCTTGCTCTGTTTACTTCTCAAAATATTTTTTCTGCTTTGTTCTTGTGCAATTGCAATCAAAATCCATTGGATGTTCAACAGCAAATTAGGGGCTTAACAAAATCAATGGCTGCAGTGAAATACCAGTTATATAAAATGATAAGATGCTTAGCTGGGATATGCATCGCAGTCTTTTTTTATCTATACATAGTATGAAATGAGATGTCTATTTATTGTACTTGGCAATTCTTCACACTGTTTGCTCAAATAGTTCCAATTCTCTCTCCCATATAAACAGTAAGTGCATTTAGATTTGTGGGTCGATGTACCACCATTTGACCTTTAAAGTTCCTGTCAGTTTTGAAACCTACTTCGTACCAATAGGCCAGTATCAGCCGAATTGAATTATTTGTATGGTTGGATGGAGCTTTTTTTTTTTTTTTGCTGCTGATTGTATGAAGAGTGTATGATATTTGTCAGTGTCCACCAGAAAGTTCAAAGGCTACTGGTATAAGTTTCAGCTGTATCTAATTATCCAGTGACATCTCCAGCGTAAAGATTAATTCAACATAGCACTTGGAAGATCATAAAAGAGGTTTTAAACAGAAAATAGATAGAAGCAGAGCGGTGGACATGTTTAATGTGGATTTTAATTTTGTGGATGTACTGGACAACTAGACATAACTGAAGCTGAAGCAGATTTGAGAGACAGATGATATGTACTATGTGAGCACACTTAGATGATACAGGAGGCATTGTGATTTTCATCATCTTTTCATAGCATATGATTGTGATCCCATTGGCAGGTAAGATGCCCATTTTATATTCAGTGATTGCAAGAGGGTCAACAGTGCTTGCCAAGTATGCTAGCTGTGCGGGGAATTTCACAGAAGTCACAGAACAGATCTTAGCCAAAATACCTCAACAAAACTCCAAACTGACATACTCTCATGGAAGGTAGGTTGACCTATCTGATATTTTAGTTTTAGGGATAGGACATATAAAGAAAAGGGAAACTGGTATAGGAATGACAACTTTATCGTGATCATTTACAAACATTTCCATGCTAAATTCTAATGAACTGCCTGGAGCTGTGATTAAAAAATATGTTTGACCTCATGTCCTAAGCCTAGTTCAGCCGCAGGCAGTAAGTACACGAAAGATACAGAGAAAATAAAAATTATATGAAAAAAAGAAAAGAAAGAACAAAAAAATAACAAATGAAATCGATTATTGTAATTTGTACCAAAAGAGCTCAGTATACTCTGAAGTGTGTACAATACATCTCCCATAACCAATCAGATTTGTGAAATAATTCATGTAATGATTGATTTTCATTGATCTTTTACATACTTTTGTTAATCATTAGTTCATTAGATAGTACATGCATCTTACTTATGTAAGAAAAGCTGGTGTTTTTTTTTTTCTTTTTTTTTTCAGTTATTTATTTCATTATGTCACAGAGGACAGGATAGTCTATCTCTGCATTACAGATGATGTAAGTTCACTCCTGGCTGTGTTAATAATGAATTCTTTTCCTACTAGATTTGATGTAGATATATTGGTCATCTTTAGAATAGACTAAAAAAGAAATCATTCTTTAAGACTGTTTTGTTCAGTACGTGTCAACTAGAAAAGTCTGTTTGCTCTCTTGCCTGTCCATGTTTGTTTGTTTGTTTGTTTGTTTTGAATTGATATAGATCTTGTTTCAGTTTTTACCTCTCCTGTCTAGTGGTTCATAATTATTAATAAGAGAAAATTCCTACACAGAAGGTTAGAGGTGTTGATTTCGATGAGCTAGGCTGTCTTCATTCAACTAATAATAAATTCATGTTTGCATTTGGCTCATAAGAAACAGAATGGGAAGATGGATAAAAAATTTATTGATATTGTAGCAAATGAATAATTTACTGATATGTAGATCTTCATCTGAATAGCAGTTGTTTTGAAATTTTTGTCGGCCTTTGAAAATAAGTTTTATTTCTGTGATAATTTTTTTTTTTACATTTATTTTGTTTCAAATGTTAGACTAATGATATAATACATATTGATTCCCGTGAAATTATGTAACAGTGAAAATTGTTTATTCATGTCATACATAATTTCATTCTTCATCAGGAATTTGAAAGATCGAAGGCATTCTTGTTTTTGAATGAGATCAAAAAGAGGTAAGTTTATAAATATGACTTGAAATATGATCCATTTCTTGAGATAATTGGATCTTAATTTTTAGAAATTTATTCCAAGTGTTTTAAGGCCAAAATTGGCAGTGAAAGCCAAAATCCACATTTTTGAGTTGAACACTCTTTTAATACTATAAACGTGTTGGAAGTGTGTTCCTCATTTACTCTAGGGTAGTTTTTCATGAAAAATCTTCATGGTTGCCATGAAAACCAATGAAAACAGCCGCCAGTTTGAATTTCCTCCCCACTTTTCAACCCAAATTTTTCATAAACCAACAGTCACAAAACCACCAAATTTTACAGAAACATTCTTTCATTCAATACAAAGATTTTGTCTGATCATTTTTTGGATATTCTGTAAATGTATTTTTTGCTAATTTTTAAAAATTCCACTTTCTAAAATATGAAAATTTTCACAATTTTGAAGAGAAAAAAATTGTGAAAAAAAAACTTTCTCGAATTTTGAAAAAAAAAGCATCAGACAAAATCTTTATCTTACATTGCTGCACATGTCCTATAAGTGTCAAATAAATCCCATGGACAGATTTTACAAAATTTGGGTTTTATTGCCATAAAAAAACACATTTTGAGTAAATTGCAGTTTTCGAAAAGTATTGTGAGTGACAGTCTCTTTTCCCATGAGGATGTCTGAACTGGTTATTCTTTTCAGAATCCACCAAGAGCACACCTCGGACCCCTCTCCAGCTCTTCCAGTTCTCTCTGCCTTTTGGCTCTTGTTTTCTTCTTGATAGCCTGCCTCATAGTCTTTTTTTCTAGCAATAACAACATGAAGACACAAAGCAGCAAGACATTCAGTACGATATAGATTACAAGCGGAAACGGCCTTGGATTACGTTAGCTGCACACATCGAACCAGTAGCAACAATCAGTCTTGGCTCGCTGGCCAATGCACAGCCCACGAGCACACAGGCCATGCGTGATCAGCCCATATATGGAAATGTGTTTGTTAAAACTAATTGCCATTTCGTGTATGAAATTTCAAACAGATGAAATCACAGACAAGGTAGATAGATGCAATATACCAGTAGCTCCTTAATTTCTTTAAATGCTGTGTGAATACACCAGTCCTGCATTGTTTTCATAGGTTTCAGTCACAGTATGGGGTGAGAGCACAGACAGCCTTGCCATATGCAATGAACAGTGATTTTTCCAGAGTAATGGCTACCCAGATGGTTAGTGCACAACTTCTGCTCACTGAATATATTTTTCTGCTATTTTGTCCTGAGAAAAAAAATTACAATTTGCGATTTCATTTCATTAGTTTACATATTTTTGTATATTATATAAAAGTTTAAAATCAGCTTCTTCTTAGGCATAGATATCATTTCTTTAAAAAAAGATCTTTATCTTTTCTTTCTTATTAAAATAAGAAAAAGCATTTATTCTGTGATATATAGCTGTTGTGTGAGTGTTCATGTAGTCTTGTGGTTTTTTTTTAGTTTGTTAATTATTTATCACAGCTTCAATAGATGTTGGACAATTTTAGACGATACCTTCCATATGAACAGTGGTATCATCTGGGCATGATTCTCAGAAAGATAGCACTTAATTGCATAATTCTGACTTACATGAAGCCTTTTTAAATTGATTGGACCGATACTCTGTTACTTTATGAATGGCTGTCTGCCTCACATTTAATTTTTGGAAACATATTTTTAATCTTTCAGTTTTTCATTCTTACTGTTATTACAGCGAAATGCCTCAGAGGATAAGCCAGATCAAATAGCCAAGGTTCAAGACCAAGTGGAAGAACTGAAGGGCATCATGGTTAGAAATATTGGTATGTCTGACATTGCCACAACTACTTTTTTTTTTTTCTTCTTTTTAACTGGTAACTGTGTATAGGATCTTTGGGCATCTTTTGAGAAGTTGTATACTTCATCTGTGATGGCTGTGGGCTAGGCTGTCTTGGTCCATCGTTTCTGCTCGTATCTCATTTTCACTTCACATCATAACTCCTGACACAGCTTGGTACTAAAATGATTAGAGTGCCTTGAAACTAATCATACAGCTGTTTCTGAGGCCCTTGGTTGTAAACCTGATTAGAAAATATAGATGTAAAGCTGCATGATCTTCGAGAATGTGTCCAGTTGTCTAACAAAAAGTTTATGTCAGTGTTGAGCTGCAAAATGTGGGCCTGTGTCATGGTGTGTGGCTTAAAGGAAGTATAGCCCTGATGAATAGCTCACCAGTACATGTATGCTGTTGTAGAATAAGCATGTAAGCAAATAAAAATAGTACACATCTGTCAGCAAATAATAATGATAATAATTATATAGTACATTTATTAAGTGCCTTTGCAAAGCCCCAAGGCACTTTACAATAACACATTCATTAACAACACATAGTTCATCAATCATAACTACCTCCAAACACACACTATAGAATCATTAAAAAAGAAAAGAAACTTTGAAATATCATGAAAAGCTTCGTATGCTGCATTATTTTCAGCTTTCTTTATATATTGCTGTTATATATTTGAACATTGTCCCACTAGTAATGCAGATTGTGGTTGTTCTTGTTTTCAGATCATCTAGCAGAGCGAGGAGAAAGATTGGAGTTGTTGGTGGACAAAACAGAGGATTTGAATGCTAGCGTAAGTTTGACTATGAAATTATCGCAGTCAGAACTCTTAATTTCCATCACCTGGAAGCAAATACTTTGGCTCATAGTCCATCAGCTGAGCAGATAACATTCTGAAGTTTAGTTTGTCGCCTAAACAGAACACAAAAGTGCTTTGATTTTATTTTTTCCACCAAGGTAGGGGAAATCAACTGTGATAAGTGTCCAAAAATAGTTTGTGTAATTGATTTGGCCAGTTGTAAATTTCAACAGACACCTGATCAGTGATCCATTTCAGTTTTGTTTTTGGTGGGTGGTTCATTTCTGAATATTTTGATGTACAATATTTGCACATTTCTGACATATTAATGAAGTTTTTTTCTCTAAACGTTGTTTCATGCCAACTTACAGAACAACTTTTCAAAAATTAGACTCAGGACACACACAAAAAACGTGCATTGAGTAAAATAATTTGTATCCAGGCCGACCTTTGTAGCATACTGTATAAAGTGTGATTCTGATGTTTGTCATCATTTGTGACATGGTTTGATGTCACGTATGTGTACAGAAAGAGTGCATAATTGTAAAGGATGGTGTAGAAATATATGTTAAAAGTTGCCATTAAAACATTTAATTCCAGTACATTTATTCAGTCACATGAATCGATCATTATCAACAGCTAGTGGTGTTGGCCAGATGACTATAGCAGTTCACAACAGATTAACATTGTATTATGTGACAATTTTTTGACTTTTTTTTTGTGTGTGTGTTGAATTTAAATGAAATAGTGTTTAAATAGCAAGTGTCAACCTACTTTTGCCCCACCCTGTGCACCAGGTAATGAAAGGTTTGTTAAACTTAATAATAATTACTTTGTTGTGGCGATAGTATTTAGTGATGGAATGTTTATTGATTTCTTTTTTTTTTTTTTTTGTCTTCACTGTGATTGACAGTGAGTATGAATATTCATGTGAACGGATCAAATTTCTGTCTGGTTTATGGAGATTCAGTGACACTTGATCTGATCTAGGTTAGTGGAGTTGGCTTGGCTTGGGCCCAATAAAATTTTTTACACTGTATTGGTTGTTTAGATCTGTTTCAGAAACGACGGGAGATGATATAATTTTTTTTTTTTTTTCTGTCTTTCTTCAGTCTGTCACATTTAAGAAGACCAGCCGCAACTTAGCCAGATCTTTATGGTGGAAAAACATAAAGTTGCTCATCATTATTGGAGTGGTTATAATAGTAAGTGATTACTAAAATCATATTCTTTCATTTGACAAACATGTTTCTGTCATATAATTTCTGTCTCACACATTAAACAGGAACATACAGTAGAATCCACTTAAAGTGAGCTGCTAGGGACTGAGAAAAAGTGTTGACTTTAAGGGAGGCTGACTTTATCCGATTTCAGGGACACAAAGGGAGGGGGTCAAAATATGTGTTGTATATTAATTGGGTTATGCCCCTTATAGTATACTGATCATGGAGTTGACGATAAAAGGTTGACTAGACACGGCAAGCGTAGAATGTAGGAATGAATGTTCTTTGTGAAAAGAAACCAGAGTATAGGAATGAATGTTGCTGTTGATCTAAAGCCTTTCAATCGTAAGACAGTCGTGATCTACTTTTAGGGTATTTATATGTATTTTCAATCTTTTCCTGGGGGGTTATCTTGGTATTATTACGTGATCTAAAGACGTGACTGAAATTGAATCGGGCGCTGTGCCTGTCTGCACTATCTTAAAGTGTGAGTATGAGCAAGTTGGGTGAAGAGAGCCAAGTAGGAGTAAGTGCGTGTGTGTTTGTGTATCCCCACCAACGCAAGACAGGTGAAGAGAGCAAAGCATCTTCTCAATAAAGTGACAGGCCCACAAGCTCAAGTGTGTCATACCAAGGCGTGTCTGTTTCTTTATCTGACCTTTATTCTCTTTATCTTCACAATTTATGCCTGTCAGTCGGCCAGCATTAGCCATTTGGAGTCGACTTAGAGCAAGTTCAGCCTCTGAAGATATTGACATTATCAGAGATAATGCTAATAAAATATAGGGAAAAGCGGGACAGCCGGAGCAGGTTGACTTCAAGGCCAAGGTCCGCAGTGAAAGCCAAAATCCACATTTTTTGAGTTGAACACTCTTTTAATGCTATAAAGATGTTGGAAGTGTGTTCCTCATTTACTTTAGGGTAATTTTTTGTGAAAAATCTTCATGGTTGCCATGGAAATGCATGAAAACAGCGGCTTTTTGGATTTCCCCCTACTTTTCAACCCAAATTTCTCATAAACCATGGGTCACAAAACCACCAAATTTTGCAGAAACATTCTTTCATTCAATACAAAGATTTTGTCTGATCGTTTTTTGGATAT
>JBCAUA010000019.1:408691-449213 GCA_038406235.1 Peronia verruculata | reverse complement strand
CTCGTCCCCAATCAATCCTCATATCTGTTAGCATGTCATGCCTATTCTATAAACCACGACTGATTAACCTGTCACTAGAAAAATACGCACACAAAAAAAATGACCGTCATAGCCCTCTATATATAACAAGGCGCGTCTCCTCTACTCAGTTGTCTGGTGATATGTTAATGAACAAAAAAAAAAAAGAAAGGCTATTCAGGGCGCCGGATTGGCCACACAAAGTGCTAAACGATTTTCGTCATGTTCGAGTTTATCCTTGACTTTTGGCTTTGTGAAATCAGTGTAAATTCTAAATATGGTTATTGTATGTTTGTTCTTTGCAACCAAATTAAGCTTTGGTTTCATTCACTCATTTCAACTAAGAACACTCAGTGAACAAAAGGGGCAGAAAATGTCGATCAGTGAGGCAGCAAAGTAAAAAGTAAAAGATTGTTTAACAGAGTAGAATATGCACAATAGAGGAGCAATGTGCTGAGCAGTGAACTAAGAATGTGTTTCGTTAAACTCAAATAGAACAGTGCCTGCTTAATCAAGCAAACATACATATTAAAGAAACAAACGTTCTGACAGCCCTCATCGCCAATGTTTCAACAAAAGGTCAAGAGCGAGGGGAGGAGGGCAGGGGAGCTGTTCATGTAGTCTAAGGGAGATAAGAAATACTTTTTGGCATGCCGTAAAATGTATGGTTAAGTTTCGTGATTTATAGATCCTGATGGTGTCAGCGCGACCCTACCTTTCACCCGCCGGGAGAGCCACGCGGGGCAGGTTGAAAGGCGTAAATATAACCGTAGCCTACCTTTCAATCTTTCAGGTTCCAGTGTATCAACAACTAGAACCTTTAACCACAGATATGTGAATTTTACGTGACCTTCACACTGCCACCAACCTGCTAAGGCGCAATCACGTAATTATTCCACTGCCACTCTCCCACACTTCAGCAAGTAAAAAGATCATAAACATAGAGAAAAAAAAAAATTGGCAAAGTAACAAAACGGTAAGGATATAAAAATGTTTAAGGGAGGAACTAAAAGAAAGTAAAATATGTGAAGAAGAGCTTAGTAAGAGAATGATATCAGTGCTAATACTAAGCATGATCAGAAATAAGAAGCACAGCATTGTTTGATCATCTACTCTCTAACTATCTTGTTCACATCAGTGGCATTCCAAATGTCAACAGGTTTTGTTGAGAATATACCAGCTATGTGACATGACCAGCATGCCAATCTATTGTACTTTAGGCGAAATCATATTTCCACTAACACCATGTTGAAATTACTGACCATCAAGGACAACCAAAAAGAAAAGTAACCCATGGCATAGCCAAACCTGCTTTGCTTTGTGGTCACCATCATTTCACAGTGATCCACCATCATTTCACAGTGATCCAAGTGAGCTTTGATTGTTTCAAGAAAATTTGAAAACCATTTGTGCAAAGGAGGCATAAAACATACTTAAAACAGTAATGTTTTATGTGGCAGATGACATCACAGCATTGAATTCATGAAAAAGAATAATGATTGCTAAATTAGGTAACTTGTGTAGTCTGGTGATTATGGTTCACACAACTCAAAAACACTAAATAAAAAAATGACTTGGGCAGCTGTGGAATGACTGTAAGACTGCATCTGAACAATAAGGGATTAAGATAAAATAAGAGACAGAGAGAATGATATGTTTTGAGAAAATGTAATATTTGTTATTCAGATACTGCAGGATGTAAACCCAGGTGTTAGATGTTTTACGAAAAACACTGAATGCCTTGATGGAACAGAATGTCAATTGTAGCTATGGATTCAGTGCATGCATGTTTATATTCTGGCTTTCTTGATTCATGGATTGCATGAAAACTACAGGACATATGAGGAGGAGAAGTAGTATATGAGGCGTGACACGATGAAAGCAGGCGCTCATCAAACTGAGACGAACGGAGAAATCATGTGTTTTTCAACAGTGAATGAATTTTTAACATATTTTTTTGTTCTTAACAGAACCCTTTTATATCTAAGTAAAAAAGCATTTCAGAGTTAAATTTGCAGAAACAGATTGAATAAAAGTCCAAAAACTGTAATAAGTGACACGGGCTAACAAAGACTAATAAGGATATATAAAAGTGATCAGCCATTTTCTCACTAAATTCAGCTGCAGCAACAGGTCACCCCCATTGTCTTTAATTACCAATAGCTTGATATCTACTGAAGGTAGACCAAAAGTTTTTTCACACCCAGAAAGGGAAATGAATAAGCTTAGCGTTAGTACTAATAACTCCATATGCTCAAAATTTGACGAGAGACTGATTTCGTGTTACATCTCATAAGCTTTTATGCTTGGAGTCATGGCGAGAAGAAACAACATTGAAAGATAGTCACTCAATGGCTTGATTTGCTTATCCTACATGGGCTATAGGAAGAAATAGAACAATTACAAGCTGGAGGAAGAAGTAGTGATAAAAAAAAAAAAAAAGAAAAAGTAGGTGAAATATGAAATAGCAATTCTCTGTGTCCAGTGATGGTACATTGTTCTCTGCACAAAAGTGAAGCAAAAAGACAACAGTCAGTGTTCTAGATCATAGACAAATCTGATGTAAAACTAAGTCAAAGTCAACTTCAGCAGAGATGCCAGCAATGGCCTGGTCAGAGATTTGGGGAACCAAAAACTTGACATGCCAAGATGAGAGAGCCCTTATGACAACTAGTGCTCTGACATTTAATACCTATATCCCCGTATTCAGATTATGTCCCAACTTCACTTTCTTGTGTAGGGTGGATTTGCACTGGGCTTTAGTCATGGTGACACCCCTATCTGTCAAGCAATTTAATAACTGCAGAATTTGCAAGGGCCTTGCATATGGCAGAGTTTATTATTATAATTCAAACCATAGAAAATAAAGGCCATTTAGAATTTCAGCTTGCAATTTGATACATGGGTCTTTAGATATTAATGCCCCTAGAAGAGCCATAAAACAATGCACACTGAGAGAGAGCTATGGTCACTTACTTGTCCTCGCCCAATACCAGTCCAAATCCCACATGGTCAATGCGATGCTTGCCTTTTTCCACCCAGCCCAATCTGTCTGCTGCTGCAAAGATGGTCTGCAGATGTGTACCCTGAAATAAATGATGACTGAGTCTGAGAAATGGCCATACAAAAGGCCTACATTTTTCTCATCGAGCCTTGATCATTTAGCCATGTCCCTGTCCAGTATTAGAGAATACTAGCACAAGAGACGATGTAATGGCATCATAAAACATGTACTGAGAAGCAGCTATAATGTATAGAATTGCTGATTTAACTAACAGGGACGCTGAGACTTCAGCCCATACAGAGACAATTCATAAAATCTGGCCATAGATCCAGAAAGTGGTTACAAGGAACCAGATCAGCTTGACAGATCAATGAATCTTAGCGCCACAAGCATTCTGGGATCCTCATCTGTATCGTATTTCTAACTCGTCAATGTGGCTCCACTGAGCATAATTTACCCAATCTACTAACAGACAAAAATACTGCGTACATGTATATAGTCCTAAACATGCAATCATTACTCATCTTTGTGAAGTTATCCTTGTGGCTTTCAATCTTTCTGCTCCCTGTTTCCAGCTATTGTTTTTTTTTTTCTTCGTTTACTCTGATGGCTATCTTCAGTCAAATTTCAACTTAAAACGTATTCATTTCAACATAATTAGCACACAAAAACTCTAGAGACATAACAGTTTTATCATTATAACATGAAAGCTACAGAATTAATGAAGATGGTAAACTTACTAATAGCTTTACTACGATAACATACCTGTCCAGCATCCACCACATAGACCAGCCAATCACCTTTCTCCTCCTGCAGACGCTGTCGTATACAGGCCAGATCAGATGTGTCATAGGTGAACCCACCATCCGATTTGGTGACCATCAGGGGCACTTCAAACCCAGGGACAAACAGGACCTTTCGTCCATTCTCGTCAGTTTCAGTAATTCCTTGACACAAAATGAACAATTTAAGTTTCCTGGCTCCGACTTCGATATCATACTTAGTCAACAAAATCAAAACTCAACTTTTCAACCTTCTAACTCATTCATTTTAAATGGGTGGTCCATGGATGTAAATAAACATATTATTTACATCTATCTAAATCTGCAGTGGTGCTAGATTTTAAATATGCCAAAAGATGCTTTCTGGTGAAAAGGAACTAGATCTTGAGGAAATCAAAAAAAAAAAATGGTTTGATCACAGAATGTTCATAATGAATGATACAGCTCTGCACTAGGGAGTGAATAAGCATTAGAAACCAGCCTGCCCACCTGCCATTTCAAGCTCTTTCACAAGCTTCTCCATCCTTTCCTGATAGAAAGATTCCCCTCTCTCCAACAGTTTGGGAGAGACATCCAAGCGACGATAGAGAGCATTGTTCACTGAGAAAAATATGCACAAGATGTTAAATATTTATAATTCCAGGTGATTTAATCTATAAATTTGACTTAGTATCATCTTAAGTTCTAAAGGAACTAAACAATCTGAAAAAAAAGAGGGGGAGGGGTGGATCGAGCAGCTATTTCAAAAAAGTTATAATAAATATATTCAATATAGTGTCTTACTTAGCCTTAATAAATCTCAGTTTAAATCTAACCACATTTTTGGAAACATTTTATGACATGAACTTAAATTACATGAACATAAAAAAGCACTGCTTTAAAAAAAAAAAAAACTCATTCGCAAGAGACAGAGAAAACAATCCACTGTAAACCATGACATCTGGTGGAATAACAACTGACCTGCCATAGAAATATCATATATGATTTTCCAGGCCTGGTAGTGGAATGGCTCCTTGGATTGTAGCTTGACCACACAATCATAGGCTCGTCGTTTGAACTCGTCATCATTGTCAAAGCGAATTTTGGACTCCTGAAATAATCAATGCACACATAATCATGAGACAAAATCGGAAATGAAACCTTTTTCTGGTGTTACTGTTGAGTAGGAGTTTATTAGAAAGCAATTCTATGTCGGAGCATGGAATCTGGACATCATTTTAAACACTGAAATTTGCAACTCACAGTAGCAAACATAAATGTGCATTCAGAGGTCAACAAATTCAACACAGAGGAGGCAACTAAATGACTGTAAAATAATTATGGTAATGAATCAAATACAACTCTCAGTGCAATAGCTGTGTGGAGTTCTGGGAGAACATGACATATTTTAAAAATTTTCCATTCTGAGTTAAACACATATTATTAGATATTACCATCTGGCAAAGAATTTTAAGATTATATCAATTCAATAAATTTAAAATGAATTTGTCAAAAGTTTTAAAGTAGCTACAGCTCCTTTTGACAAAACTCTTTTAAAGTTTTCCTTCTATCTGGCAGCAGATTACCATACAGCCGGTTTCTCTGTAAACCCACAGAATACTGTAACAGGTTTAATACAAACTATTTGCTAAAGGTCTGAATTCCAACAACAGAATGTCTATCTATTGATTACCGTAACTTTCATTCAGAAGCTATACCTGATAGAATGCTTGCAGATCTTCAATGGGTGGCCGTTCATTCAACAGGTTGGGATACTTGTCAATCAAGTGAGCAATCAACATGCCAAACTGTGTGCCCCAATCACCCAGGTGATTAAGTCGCAGCAAATCATGTCCCACCCATTCCAGCAGCCGGCTCAAGCTCTCACCAATAATGGTAGATCTAGGAAATGACCAAAATTTTTTTTTTCGCTATGAAACTTCCACAGATAGTTTATGGAAAGAGATAATGCAATGCAATATTATCAGTGGTTAAGTTTTTACAGACAAGAATCTATTGCTCACAATTTGATGTGGTTGTTGTATTTTATATCACAAGAAATGCCAAAATCAAGACCTTAAGGAATGAAATGCTCTTATCAAGACAAAAAATATGAAAAACAGAGTTTGCATATTGTACAGTAGTGCTACAAATAGATACCACAAGTGAAAACTTTAAAGTTAAAATACATATATATATATATAGCTAAAATATTACTATGCTACTCATAGGAATTAAGAAAAAAAATCAAACCCCATCAACAAACAACAAAGTTTTTATGAATTTTCAAAGTTTTAAGGACTAAAACACATTTGCAGCATTCACGCACTATAGCATCAAAGGCCAACATCTCAAGGTGATAACCTCAGAACAGTGAAATATCAAAACAAACGTGAATTATTGGCCTTTAAATAATGTCATGGCTAATTTGGTGCGATTTTTCACACCCTCGTTATTCCAGTTTAAAGAGAGGGAGGTTGACACCTTGCATTCATTCGGCTGTGGGAACATAAGAATTGTCTGTATGGGCTCTGAAACACAATTATCAATAAAATACTTATGAGCCACATAAGTTTAAATGGCGCCAACAATCAAACAAGAGGTATTGAAATCCTATATGTCTTTCTCTAAGCAAAACAAACATCTGTGAAGCGAGACACGGGAAATGAAAAGACAGATTTTCTGGTAGTTTTAGCTGTTCTTGAAATTTTTCCATCAACCCAAAGGATACGCTTGAGGTAGCTACTAGAAACCCTGAGAAATGAGGACAAGACAAGAATAATTTTACAGGACTAGGTATCTGGGCCATGATACTCATAGATAATGTCATAAGAAGTTGATTTGAAATACTGAACACATCTAGGACGAAATTCTGTTTCATCTCACCCTTCTCAATAACTAGAAATGCCGAATTCTGTTATAGATATAAAGCAATACATATAGCACATGATAATCATTATGGATGTTTTCAATGGGGACAAACCAAAATCGATAGCAACATCAGTTGCCAAACATACTACCTCACCTGAGATGACCAACATGCATTTCTTTGGCAATGTTTGGTGCTGAGTAATCGATCACCACCCTCTTCTTTTCCATGTATGGTGGCTTCACACCATGGGTCAGCAGAAAAGTCAGCTCTTTGGAGACAAACTCTTTCTTCAGAAAAATGTTGATGAAACCTGGACCAGCGATCTCAAGCTACAAAGGAAGTATCAGAGTATAACTTTAATTAGATTTGTCTTACTTCTACTTGGCGCCACAGCAGAAATGGACCATAAGTACTCAAAAACCAATGGCAAAGAATTTTGTTGCAACAGATAACTTTTACTGACTCAGATTTTCAAAATGCTAATTGTGTTAACTATTGATAAACTGATAAATCGTGAGCTCAGTTCTCCATTGCTCTATCTTCATTTTTCGCATTTTGAGAAAATTTATGTCTTATGTTTAGCAGGAAACAGGACAAAATAATTTTCAAAATCTACCTGTTTGGGCAAGTGATTGGTGAAATAATTAAATCATACGGTAGATCTAAATCCCTCTTTCACATGACATATATCTCTCTTAATAATTCAAAAGTGCAGACTGAGCAACAAAGAACTGAGCTCACAAACTTTTGACATTACAACAAACCAGGTAAGATTACAGATTTATTTGCTTCAACACAACATTCCAGAATACCAATAAAACAAGATGGGACTACTGATCAATATTGAATCAAAGTTCAACAAACATATTCAACCAACAAATACTTCATAATTTTAGATGTGTAACATTACTACTTTTATGCCACTCACTTTCTCAAAAAATTTGGTCTTGGGCAGCTGATCAATGATTGCTTGAGCTGCTTCTCTGGGATTGGACTTCTTGCCCGTCAGTGAAGTCAATTGCTGAGGATAATTACAGATAAAGTGATCTAGCATGCTCATTCATAAAATATCCACTCCTTCCACAAGTCCTGATGGTGTTTTTTTTTCTTTTTATTTGACTATTTTAGCCTTTTCCATAGAATTTAGCATATTCAAATCCAAGGAAAACAGCGAAAGAAAATTGACTTTTTCAGATGGTTGCAATGGCAATGCCACAATCTTGGATTCTGAGGAAAACAGCGAAAGAAAATTGACTTTTTCTGATGGTTGCCATGGCAATGCCACAATCTTGGATTCTGGCGTCCCTAAAATAGCTTTAAAATCTATCTCCTTGGCCAAATTTCAATAAAACTTAATGGAATTTGGTGGAAATATTGTTTGACATATTACCTAACAAGCTATGTATTTTCAGGTCTTCCAAACAAAAGAAAATTTCCTACAATTATTTTAAAATACCAAGTAATGAAAATTCAAAATTTGCTGTTTTTTCATACTGTTTTTTTTTTCATAGTATTTTTCTCTAAAACTTATGTGCTGAATGGAACATGAATGCGTATGTTTCTTGGTCTTGTTGTGAAAACGATGTTCAACAAATTTGGTAAGAATTTTGGTTTCAAAATAAAAAGTTTGATAGCAAAATAGTGTCAGAACATCTTGTTTTGAGAAAAATGGTTTTGAAGTTATTTTCAGTGAAAAATTGACATGGAAGGTTTTTTTAAATTCAGCTTTCAGCCTCAAAACAGCCCTTTTTTTTTTTACTTACTAGCCTTCTCCCCATGACTTCTGTGTTTCTTGTAGCCATTTTTTGGCTTTCTGGGCATATCTTTTCCTCGACATTAGCTCACTACAATATAAACACTGGGAAGAGGGCTGTACTTATTCACATAGATAAATCTTTAACTAACGGTAACGATCAACTTATCATAGTAATGAAGACAATATGTAGTCTGATGGGTTGCATTACTTTCAATTCATCTAAGAACCCGTCCGTCCAAAAGCCTGCTTTTTTTTGTCTCCAGACGACTGGGTTCTTAGGCGGAGACCACTGTATCGCTATAAGAGGTCACAATCAAGTGTTTTATCCACTCTTTGCCTGTATACGATTAAACAGGGATAATCTACCACAGCATGTAGCAGCCAAATCCTGACTGACAGAAGGCTAGGAACACTGTTAAATGACCATGGGTCAAACATGTTAGATCAATTTAGCGACTCTTTGACACGATTTTTATACTCAGAAAAGGCAAACTTTTAAGAGAAAACAAAGCCTGCAAAATCTATATTTCAGGATCCCTCCCCCCCAACACACACACCACCAAAGATTAGGTACCTACTTCTGACAATAAGAGCTTTTGTCTTTTTAAATTTTCAAATTTTCCTTTTCAAGTTTATGCCAACTGCTTAAAAAAATATCTAACTAAGTAATGTGTCTTTAATCAACTAGGTCCTAGATTTCTCCTGCAGTCAATCTTCTTACCTGGGCAATGGACATAGCACTGTTGCACTGGTAGTCAGCAAACTTGGCACTGGGCACCACCAGTACTATTGGATCAGGAAGCTCAGGGAAGGCAGCATAAATAGCCATGCTAAAGATATCCTCAATGATGCCCCGCACATCGAGAGCACAATTTCGGATACGTTTTTGCTCCTCTTCCAAATACTGTAAATTGAAAATGAATCTTCAAAGTTAACCACAAAAACATTTTGTGCCTTGATTTTTTTTATTCACTTCACAATCGACTCAATGCTAGAAAGTGATAATGCAGGACATATTATATAGGTTCCTGCTAATATATCAGGCTAGGTTTTATATTATTCTGCTCTTGCACAAAAGTTCACAATAATTCATTCTAAGACAAAGAACACAGGAAGGTACTTATTAACATGATATAGTTTATTGTCATTGTATACCTTGAGCATTCACATGTTGTATATATAATGTTCAAGAACATAAGATTACAATAGATTAGTTGGTAATAATAACTAGGGAGAAAAAAAAGGATATGCAATAAACCTAAAAAAAAAAAAATTCAAGATAAATTATACTTGTACATCATTTGCACACAAATGACACATAAGGGACTCACAAGCTAAATCAAGGATATGTCGCTCTATTGCAGTCTAATCAACCTTAGAGTCAAACTTGCACACAAATCTTACAAACAAAAGCAATGCAGACAAAATTCTTATTATGACACTATTTGAATGTTAGATACATGTGTGTCAAAACATCTGTGCAATGTAAGTTAATGAGATGTGCCTGCTTCAATTCTGACTCTCCAGGAGGGTTGACAGTAATTCATCAGTAATATACTTATGTTGTCTTAAAGAATCAATATGAGGAATTTGACTCAGAAATCATGCTATGTCCAGCATGATTTTATGTAAGAGAAAAAATATTAATCATAAAAATTAACTTTAAAGGCTACTTACCCGTTTCAGATGATTTCGCTGAAATTTCAGTTTTTGATTTTCAGTTCTCAGCTTTTCGAGTTCAGGAGAAATCAATCCATCACTAACTAGCTTAGCTGGATTGGAAAGTGCTGCCAATTCTCCATGTAGGCGTTCAATTTCTTTCTCCTACAGAGGAAACAAAGTGGCTCGATAATTTACTATATTTTCAGCCTGAATTATGACTAATAAAGAAAAAATAATTCTCGCAATTGACACAAACGATTTCTGTTTGATCCTAACTGATTTGATAGAGTGAATTATAAACAATGATAATAACATCATTAGACTGAAAACCATCAGGAAACCATAATACAACAAGTGTTTTCAAGATATCTGAGAATGGGGGAACTAATTGATAATTCATACTAATCTCTTACTCTCTATCTTAGATAACTATCATCTTTTACTTCAAGATAAAAGAAAATACTGCACGTAACAAATCTAGATTTTAAGCAAAGGTATACATGAATTAAGTCTACGATGAAATCAGGCGCTTGCCAAACTGAGACAATCAAGGAATCATATGTTTTTAAGGTTATTTTTTTTTCTTCACAGAATTCTTCTACATCAATGTTAAAATGTATTTCAGAGTTAAATTTGTTGAAATAGATTGAGCAAAAGCCTAAAAATTGTAATGAGGGGAAGGCCCAATAAGAATAAAGGATTAACAGAAGTGATCAGCCATTTTCTCACTAAATTCAACTGCAGTGACAAGTCACCCCCATTGTCTTTGATTGCCAATATCTCAATTCCTGTTTATGGTACAAAAAAATTTTTTCACACACAGAAAGAGAAATGAATAATCTTCACAGTGATACCAATAACTCCATATGCTCAAAATTTGACATGAGCCCAATCTCACCATGTCACGTCTCATATTGATTTTCAGCTGAAGCTTGAAATTAAGCAATTTATTTTTACATGGACAACATCAGATCAAAACGGCAAACATCAGATTTGCTCTCCCCCCAAACGGATCATTATTTGCTTTTCAGTTCACACTTAAATTACTGTTGACAAAAAATGTAAAAAATTGCATATGTAAAATTTAATTAAACTATTTTGTAGATTCTG
This sequence comes from Peronia verruculata, assembly GCA_038406235.1. Taxonomy (NCBI): domain Eukaryota; kingdom Metazoa; phylum Mollusca; class Gastropoda; order Systellommatophora; family Onchidiidae; genus Peronia; species Peronia verruculata. The sequence goes on along the minus strand of JBCAUA010000019.1, from coordinate 438,030 downwards.
TTAGTGTGCTGTTAATAAAATACCCAGGACCATCATTCTTCCAAGACATGATGAATATCGGCTTCATCTATATTATATGACCTCCTCAACAATTTTCACACTGACCAGCCATCAACCCACTGAAGATAAAGTGATCCACAGTGGCCAATGAATAAAAGCTGAAATGAGTTACATATCCATAGATACATGTAAGTAATTCTGCACTCTCCAACTTTGCATTCATCATATCACTTGTGCTTTGTGGTCACATAACAATCAAACCTCACTCACGACAACAAAAGCATTCCACATCTATAGGCCTGAAAAAAGACAGTTTGCAAGTTACACTAAAATTCAGTCATGTAGTCTTGTGAAATAGTTTGGTCGGAGCAGTTATACAAGACTTGGTAGCAGTGATGGATTCTGGCCAAACATGATGTGACATACTACAATGCAACATGGGTAAATCAAACTTACAAGAGAAACAAAATTTTGTTGGGCTGTTTCAGATATACGGCGAATTAGGATGCCAGTGAAATAATGCAATGTACTAAAAGAAATGAATTTGTTTTCTCCCCTTAAGGCTTCATAGGTTTAATAAGTGTTTTTCAAATTGAGAAATGGTTTCTACTATGTCATTATTGAAACATGTTGCTTTTGTGTATCATTAATATTTATGTTCTTTGACATCATGGTATACAGAAAATTTTATGGTTACATGTACATGTAAAATAGATTTTTTTTTTTTTTGTTTAGATTTATGCATATTTTTTTTTTTTTTGTGGATCAAGATACACCATTTTGTACAGGATGCTGCAAGTGTTACCTAGGTCAAGACCTAGACTGAGTGTTTCTATTTGTCTTTTCTAATGTCAATTTACAAAGCCAATCAATCATCAACACATACACACTGATAGTAATGAACATTTGAACCATGCCAACTTGATTACTTCGATACCATGGACAACGCTGAATAAATAACCTGCCATGAGGTGAGTTCCTTGTGTTGCCTGGTGATAATATGATTAAGGCCAATGGCCACCCTGCTCCCCCCAAATCCCTGAGACAGTGTAATCCCTTCTCCTCAAACACATCTCCCATCTTCAGGATGTTATCTAGGTCTGTCTTTCGATCTATCACTTCAGATCTAGATTGCTGTACCACATTCAATGATATGGCCATCCTTTACCGTGTCTATCAGTACAATTTCTATACAAAATTGGTCAAACTAAGCTGATTGCGGACTGCATAGATGGTCAAGAAAAACAAACAAATGGAAGAAAAATGGTAAGGACTGCTAACAAGTTGAGCCACCTGTGGTCAAGCTAAGTAGAGTGCACTAAAATGAAATGTTTGTGAGCACAACCTCTTCATCTTTAAATGAATAATTTCTGATACAGTTGAAGCAGGAATGAATCTAAGAGAGCTGGCAAAGGGACAACATGATCAGTGAAATGAGTCAATGAAGGTATGCAATACATGATTTCAGGCCTGGGGGACTCTTGAATCACAACAAAAAAAAAAAAAAAAAGCCTGAGTCAGTCCGAATTTAGTTTAAATTAAAACCTACATTAAAAATTAATTAAAATCTACATCTAGATCTACTGTTGTATGATTACAACTGCTTACTAGATCAAGGCCTAGATCTATTTGGCACTTGCAGAAGTAGACAACATTTGGGAAAAGAAAGGTTAACATTGTTAAAGATCAACATCTAAAAAAAGTTGTAGCCTCAAGTACAGTCACTGGTGCCAGTCTGTATCTACGAGACAGGATCTAGATCTAGACCTATATCTAGATCAAGACCATCTGTCCATATCATTTCAGTTGCCTTTAAGTTACTTTAACTTTAAAGTTTAACCAATCATTTTGGCTTAGGATTGTGGAACAGACTTGTGAACCTCTCCCCTTGTTGCTTTTCACTGATCCGGGTACCTCATATTAGAAGTCAGCAAACTTCTACAATTTATTACATGCTGATGAATCGTCATTATGTACAGCTAGGTCTCGATATAGATTATGTCTAGCTATGATGAAATACGAAGAAACAGTAGCCTAGATCTAGAATCTAGATCTAGACGACTTAGACGTGTAATAGAAACTGGACACCGGGCTCTGTATGTAGGCAAGAACTGCAGGACTAGATTATTTCTGTGATGGCGCTAACCCATACATATGTGAGAAGTGTAAGGTGAGGCACTTCTAACAAAGTTTTAATTCACTTTTTCAACTTACCGCCTTGTCTACTTTCAAGACGAATTGAGTAAGTTGTTCCTCCTCAGTAGCCATGCTTTCCGCGTAGCAGAAGTGTTGTTATTAGGAACTGTTGTTAGGAGTAGCTTCCCTTTAGTGGCCTTGCATCAGAAATCTTTTTCTGTATTCGCTTTTTATCTTTTTCACATGAAAATGCGTTTTGACATGAACTTCGAAACTGAGACTAAGCCTGAAATTGTTACCGGTATTACGATACAGTGTTTGAGGGGGGGGGCGGGAGTCGGGGGTTTCGTAATCCCCATATTCAATTTTCTTGCAACAATATCATAAATAGTTTTGAACGCTTATAGTTCCTTTGAAACACAAACCAGCCTGCTTTATTTGTGTTACTGTGTACATGTATTTGTATTGTGCAGTATAGTGACATGTACATGTATTTATGAAGTCCGTTGTGCTCTATGGAGAATCATCACATCCAAATAGAACCACAGGCATTAGACACCCAAAGCTGCAATTTGCGAACCAACTCAAGACTGTTTTTAAGTTAAAGAACTAGATCTACTTATCAATGACGAGAAGCGGGAGGGGTCATCAAAGAACTAGGCTACAGCAAATGGAGATGTGCAAACAAATAAAAGAGCTCAGCTAGAAGATTGATAAAGTAAAGTAAAGATGTCAAGGGCGCTTCAGTAACAGACGTTCTTGTTTAATTATTATTATTAGAATTTTGCGCTGCGATAGGAACTGCCGACAGGAACTGTTTTGAGCAGGCGTAGACCTGAGGGTAATCAGCCACAAAAAGCACTGCTCTGTATGAAGTTTTTTTTTTTTTTTTGTTTGTTTGTTTTGTAATTATTACTTGTTTGAGCTATTCAGTCCTAAGAAAATAGGATTATCTCGGCTTTAAGTGGCTACCGGTTGTTTGATTATTTGGAATTTGGAAAATTTGACCCAAACAGCGGTACTCCGCCTACTCTTCAGCGATTTTTAACTGCCAAAGATTATTTAACGGCGTAACGTACTCATAGAATCTCTAAAATATATTCGCTCTTATCTGAGGCTAGTCGCCAGCCTTTTTCACCCACTGAACAAAAAAAAATGCAGATTCCGATTCATAACCTCACATCCCTCAATGGCAGGATTCGCGAGGGGAACCCTCAACCTATGAATTACATGTAAATTGTTCACCAAGGAGCAGACGCCAAACCATATGACCATGACAGCTCCCCGGAACGAAGTTACTAGATGTGCAAATGCTTTGAGTACGACAGTAGGAGACATTTCAGGCCTTGCTGTGAGATCGTGAACTCGGCAACAGGAGTTATTCAAATGATTCATTCATTGGTTCAGTAAAAGATCTATTCAGTAAACTATTGAAAAAGTCCCGAGCCGCTTGATGCCCTCTCTTGTTTACACTAGACATCTAGATCTACTCTATTGCAACAATCGAGTTGGACATTTTGTACTGGTGTGTATTTAGTTCGCCTTTCAACCTCCAGCGGGAGGTTATCTCAATTTTGTGTACGATCGATAGAAACAGTAACTTCATTCAGTATGCCTGCCATAGAGAAATTCTCCCCCCTTATGAACAAAAGGACCGCATATCGGAAGAACTAAATTTTACTGGAGAGCACAAAAAAAAAAAAAGTTTAGTGTCCTCTTAGTTTAGTGACTGCTTCGATTGTGCCCCCCAAGGGGCTCCGGGATTTATAAGTACGTTCTCTGGTTCCACCTGCAGGTGGTGTAAGTCTGCCATCGGTGGGGTGTCTCCCATGGAGTGCCATCCTCGACATTCCAGGGATGACATCTCTTATCTCTCTCTGCTCCTGTCTCCTGCCCCGCTTTCTTTTCTCTCTTCTCCTTGACGTGCAAACGTATCTTACCTTGTATGATACAATGTAGCCGTCAACGTGCTGATGTGTCGTTAAGGGGGGACCTATACTCAAAGAAGCAATTTCATTCCAGTTGCTCTATTCATTTATTTTTAGGTTTGTGTGTGTTTATTGTGATTCCTAAAGAGTAGAAATGCGGCAATTTCAGAAATGTTTCATTGGTGCGGAGGTGTTGATGGCAGCCATTTTGAAAAAATATACATAAACGAAACGATCATAACTCAAAAACTATCTATTGAAAAACACTGAAACTTGTCATATATATTCATTTTCATCAGTACCATACCATGATAGAAGCATTTACAGTTTCATACACATCTGAATTTTTTTTTTTTTTTTCCAATGGACAATAGAAATAAATTGTACGAAAAACAAAAACATACTGAAATCAAGAGCAAAAAAACTATTATCTTCCAACAATATCTAAATTTCCTTCTATCATGGTATTCTGCATCTTATAAAGAACAAATGGTAAAAATTTGAAGCAATTCTGACAGATAGTAAGTGAGATACAGGTGTTGCCAACAATGAATGTGGGTGAAAAAGTTACTTTTGAGAAAACGAGCAAAATATATTTTAACAATGAAAATAAGAACTTTATACTATCACACTGGCATTAAAGCTTGTTTAATTATGATGTACATTATAATGACTTCAAGAAAACACTAAAACTGTATGTGTCAGCTCCTTTTTCCAGATGTAGTGAACGAAAAAGCAATCTCAACCCTTAAAAATTTATTTGTTTATTTTGTTATTTTTCTTATCTTGCACAAAAATTTGCCATCTTATCAGGGTTTTAATCGTACATTATAGATAATTTAACTTTTGCCTTTCTACATTCTAAATTAAAGACATAGGGAAAGAAATAAATAGAAAGAATAAACATGAAAACCTAATTTAAAAAAAAAAAAAATCAAAAAGCGCCTGCGGCATATGAGGGTCCCACTTCCTTCTCCAAGTATTCTTGCTCCGCTGCAGAGCTAGCCTGAGCCCTTTCCAATCGCCGTCTTTTTGTTTCAATAGCCTCCTTTCTCTCTGCCTTCTCCACTCTTTTTCTGTCCCTTTTAAAGCCCAACGCAACATAACACAGCACGCTTCGATTGTAAAAATTTAAACGGGGCTATAGAGCATAGATTTTGCATTATTTTATGCACATATAGGCCTATTTCATGCAGTTATAATACATGTAAATTTTAACGATGTCATTGACCAAAAGCCCTTTTAAATTACGTTTATCACCATGAGCAAACATTTTATGGAGCAAATACTTTTCACAGAAAGACGTAATTCTATGCGTCGGACGGCATCTGAGGTGATTAAAATGTTCATGAAACAGACGCATAATAATATTATCATATTGCCATTTGCGTCCTTTTGCGAAAAACGAATTGTTTATATAAATTTATGATTTGGCTGTAGCAAAGATCACATACTTCTCACTACTCTTGTCTCAGAATCAGATAGGAGACAACTACCTCAAACATGGAACTTTATGTTTGAATGTAAAAAAAAAAAAAAATCCCTTGTGAATGTAGACATGTAAATGTAACTACAGTAATATCAAACGATAGCAAAATTCGGATAGCGGGATTGAATGGAAATAAATAGCCATGTTCTTCACAGTTTGTTACAAGTCAGTATGAAGCCAACAGAATGGCCACAGAAATATTCCCTTTTATTTATTTATTTATTATTGTTATTATTATTCAGTTTCGATTAACAGAAAATAATTGGGCCAAATGAAGAGAGAGAGAAGAAGGGGGGGGGGGGGAGAGAGAAAGAGGATGATAGAGCTACATGTAATTCTAAACTTCCAAAGTAGATAATGATGACGGTAATACGGTAATGCATTCGTAAAAAGACAGTTCTGATAAATTGATGTTAAAAGTGTTCGCTTTTAGTTTTATCTGGTTCCTAATCCTACTGAGTATTCTTCATTGCATGAGAACAGTGCCGAGAATATCCTTCAGAATCAGATGGTCCATTAATTTTTTATTTATTTATTTTTGAGACAATGATCTAAATTACATTTTACATATTTGTTATGAGTCTTGTTCCCTTTCAGTTCACTGTTTAGAGTTCCTCATGCTTACCGTGTTGGAAATATAGCGGGTCATTTTCAGTTTCTTGATTTACTGCAGCGTGATGGTAACAAATACATGTACATGAATGTGTTGCCTAGTACATGAACAACTACATGTATTATGTATTAAGAAGATAATCTCGCTTTAGGATAAAAGTTCGCCGTTGTCTAATCTAGGATTGGCGTAATATTATATTGATCAGTATGTAATTTATTCTGCAATCGTATGAAGCCTTTTGCTTTTGAACGTGCCCAACAGCCCTCTTGACCTCTTGTCTTTGTCATTCCTCTTTGTCTGTTGTGAGGCATCAGACTCAGAGATCCATGTACTAGACGACTTATATTTCTCCTGGAAAATACCCCTCAGGTAAACGTCATGACGTTCTAGTTCTAGTTCATTAATAAAGCATTGATTAAAGAATTCTGCATTGCAAATTAAGTTATTCTTTGCTCGAAGTTCTTTAGAAAGTATAAGAAAAGTGGGTCTTCTGAATTCAGCACAAAACAATTTGAGCACGGATTGTTCAGGGCTGGGCTTTGCCTTTTATTGTTTTAAGTGAAGAACAGCCCTAGGGTGTGTTATCTACCAATGTCTGGTTATTTACTGTCACCCGGAAAAAGGTAGCTGAGTACACTCGTTTCCCAGTCCGCAGAGTATTATTACATGTATTTCACTGCAAGGTCTAATTAGCACCTTCAGTAAAATAGGCTACATCTACGGTACGTGTACATGTATTCTTTAAATTTAAAAGAAGAAATGTACATGTACATGCATGCATATACAGCACATGTAGTTATACATGTACATGTAATGTTGTGTCAAGCAGGTACTGTACAAAGTGTACTCATACTCATCTTTTCAATTTGCAACTGTACATTTATTAACAACATGCACTTTTTTTTTTTTTTTCAACAGTTTGTGTTTAGTCCATGACTACGCACGCACTGTGCATTTGTTTGACCTTACATTTACATGTAGAATGGTACAGTGTATTGGTTAAAAAAAAAAAGCTTCAAATGACCGACACATATGCTTTGGCTGTGATTGTGAAAGATCTGAACATTATACTTAAGCTATAGATGTAAACCAAAAAAAAAAAATGAATTTTTTGCGTGAAACTACAAGGGAATGATGTTACATGTACTGTTGATACGAAGTAAGGAGACAGTGAATGAAAGAGGTAGTAACACCAGACTGTACTTCGTACTTACGTATTATAGACTATAAACCTGCAACAAAACCCACAATAGGCTTATGTTATGGACTCGAAATCTGCTGAATGGATCCTTATTGTGAAATTTGGCACATAGCATTATAGCATATGGATCTATTTCTTTGTACATCTCGTCTAGACAAATAAAAAAATGTTCATGTTGTCTTATTCTGCAATTTTCCATTCTGTTTACTGTGACTATGATATTCTAATTTTGTGTTGTACGTAATTTCCCTCTCTAGGACTACTATGAGAACATCATTGTGACTACAATACAATGATCTCTTGGAGAGCCCCTTCGTTATAGGCCTACATGTAAATTAAAACGTGTACATGTGACAGGAAATAAAACTCACAACATCTTGATACATGTATCAAGTTTTCAAATAGCCTACCAACAGTAATAAATTTGCATAATTTTAAGACCGAATGGAATGAGAATGCCACTACATGTACAATCATGCAGGACAATTTTTTGTTTAAGACTGTCTACATAACACTCGTAAATTTTAGTACACTTACATGTAATTACTTAAATTACATGTAGTCGCTCATTCTCCCCCAGAGGACAACATTGCATAACTTAACGAAATGCTAAAAACACTCAAAACATGTACGTGTAGTTCTACCACAAACCATCCCTTCAATCAATCAAATCATTTTTTTTTTAATCTTTCTCCAACTTGTTCAATTCTACATATTATCTGACCCCATGGTCATTGCATTTGTTGTACTAAATTAAATTACATGTAACTGCTTACATTTTTACAAGATGAAATTTAAAAAGTCTTATAACTTTTATACATTGTACATGACAGCATTGATTATCTATCCATTTGCCATTTTTATGTGATGTTCATGAGCTTGTTCTCAGATTCAAGGTAAAAGCCATGTTCAAACTTAGAAAAGTTAGAACTGCAAAAATATTAAAAATTTCCCCAAATTAAGCACAAAATTTATGTAGTCATATCTCAAAGACGTCCAATTTTAGCCATTAGCTTTTGGATTTTACATGTCATATCACGGTAACATTGGTTTCATGAGTGACAAATAAAATCAAATGTTGTCAGAGGATCCCAGCCGAGTTGTGAGCAATAATAAGATAAAGACAAAAGCAAAGAATGAGAACAAGACAGAATGAATGAGATACATGTAGTTCAGATATGTAGAATGAAAACTGCAAGAATGACAAAGGGAAACGGAGAAAAGACAGATGAGCCATTTTGACTGCCCTCTTCGCATTGTCAAGTACGAGAGATACATACATGTACATTGTACAAGATTTTATGAGACACGCAATGTTAAGTAAACAAATTAAAAACCAACAAAAAATTTCTATTGTTATTTGAAACACTAGTGACAGATAACTTCTGAGAAATTCACCAAATGATGAAAATTTTGTTTTACAGTGTTAATTGGGGGGCTCTCATATTTCAAGAGCAGAAAAATTCATATCTTTCAAATACATGTAACATTAATAACAGGTGCAAAAAACGATTTTACAGTTTATTACAATGCTCATCTTATAATGTACCTCCTGTATTTGACAAAAGGAAGTAACCGAGTGGGCTTTAAAATAAAAAAAAGGTTAATTTCTATTGAACAAAAAGCTCTATGTTGGTACAAAAAAAAACAAAAACCCTGATCATGTGTAATTCACATTCACACACACACAATCTGACAACCACATATCACTTCGACATAAAAACAGATGTATTGAAAGTATGAAACAACACAATGCAATTTTCCTATGCCCAGAGATGTTTATTCATAGAGAGACAATAAAATACTTTCTAAATCAAAGAAGATGGCATCAGTTCTCATGTAGGTTGGAAAAAAAAAAATAAATAAATAACTGATAAAATGAGCCATCCACATCCAATCACCTGAATTATTCATCACATCTTATTAAGATAACTTGTCACAGTACTACTTTTGATTCACCCTGACCTTTCAAAAGAAAGTATAATAGAGACAAAAGTCTCTACAGACTTAATACAACAATGCCTGTCAGCTTTGAAAGCTGTATCAGGCCTGAGTTGGAGAGGAGAGTCAGTGGCTGTTCAGAAATACTGATGGCACATAAATAAATCTGCTGACAGGTGGATCTGTGGCTGTCTGGTACATCCACTCAGTGTGCAACATAGCAGGGCTGGCTGGCTACATGGCGAGAAAGGTTAAAGATGCACGAGTTCATGAAGCAGCAACACATTTCATTTCCCTCTTGCCTAAACTGAGATTTCAGTGTGATTTCCAAGTGACACCCCCGCGCTATTCCACTTCCAAGTTGGCAAATTTTATCAACCAAAGAAAAAAAGATAGAGGAAAGACTGAAACCCCCCCCCAAAAAAAAAACAGACGGCTTGTGCTAATTACAACTTGATTCTCATGGAAACACACACCAAGGAAAAGGCTTCAGTTTAAACAATTTAAAAAAAAAAAAAAAACAGGGAAAGGATATACCACAATGTGTGTTCATTTCATGGAATTAAATAGGCTGAAGAAAACAAAGAATACACATACTGGCTATGAATCATAGCCTCAGCAGTGGGCAGAAAGACATGAAGCCAAGAGCAGGTAGAAGAATTTGCCTGACAGAGCACAAGCTCCTGAAGTCTACTGGCTGACCTTTACTCCTATGTTGCCAATTGGGGAGGTTGGAAGTGGAAAGCCTTTGGAAAATAACAATGCCCAAAAATGTTCTCATTTTAAATGTTTGAATTCTAACCGCGATAGTTGTTGACTGCTCCAGAATAATGACAGCATACATGCACTCATGTAATGCCATGATAAGGATGATAACCATTTCTCTTTCCAGCCAGACCACAGCTACCCAGGTTTGCCCCCACTCTGTCAGCGATGATGACGACAATGACCACAAAGACCATACATCTGCGTCAACATGGAAGGACCAACAAATCAGACCACTGCCCTTGAGCCATGCCAAGATTCTGCCCTTGGCGAGGCCTCTTTCAATCTTCTAAAAAGAAGAAGTTGCCACTCTTTTTCTGTTCCACGTCCTGAGGAGAAGAAAAACAAACAATTGTAGTGAGAAATTGTGAGATGAAAACAAGAATATATAAGCTATGGAAAACAATAATGACAAAAATAGTCTGATTAATCCATGCCTCATGTTCGGGAAAATTATCTCAGCATTGTGAGCTATGAGATCCATTTTAATCATTGGCATTGGATTTTATACCCATTATAAAAAGGGAAATGAATGACATATAAAACGTGTACGACTAATGATGTATATACAAAATTGAAAATTTAGTGGCTTGAGTCCCAATTACAGTCGAGTCCACGCAAACCTAACTCTGATAATGCGAATTTCTGATATCTCAATTAAAAATGGAACGATAGATTTTTTCCTCTTTGTGCCCATTAAATGCGTCTCGCATACATCGAAGCCATTGCCGTGAGTTTCTTTTAAATCAAACCCATCAGCCCCGCCCCGAAGGTAAAAATCGGCTTTTGTTATCTCCATGTGGTTCCCAACAAAGGAGACAGCGTTGCAGCGGGGGCGAGAGGAATCGGGCAATTAATTTGCATAAATGTACTGTGCATAAGCCCCGCGCCGTGGCTTCAAGTAGTTCAAGTGGGCCATGTGTTTGAAGGAGTGCGCGCGCGGCGGGGCGCAGGCAGTGTACAAGGAGCGGCCATGCCGATCGATAATCAAGTATCTTCGCAGACTGTTACAGTATAGTGTTAGTATTGTACAAGTAGACATGGTCAAACATGGCATGACCATACTTTTACTATTACGATGCTTCGTGTGTAGACAACCGGAGGCTGCGCCTAGCGCCTGTGTTATGATCACTGTGTGGTGGTACAGATCTAGCTCTAGTCAGTATTTACATCATGTTCCCTCTTTTGCCTGCGGTTGACTAGATCTAGCTTTATTTTATAGACTAGACCTACGTGATGGCTTCCTCTAACCCACTGAAACTGAAGAGAAAGAAGACGGCTCTTTCCGTTGAGACGAAAATGAAATTGCTGCAGGAAATAGAAGTGCGATATCCAAGAAGGCCATAGCTGAAAAGTATGGCATTCCCCCCAATACACTCGACGATATTAAAACATCAGGAACATGAGGAGAAAGTGGCAGCCTCCTTAACTTCTATCTTATAGACAAGGACTACCGGTACTATATACATGTAGTAGTCATTGCTCATAGGTAATTCGGGAGTTGTTTCCCTTGTCAAAAAAAAAAAAATGGAAGACGAACTCTCATAAATCGAACCCATGAGGATGGTCCCGGCGAATTCGATTTAAGCGGACTCGACTGTATTAGTAACTGGAGTCATGAGCATCAGTGGAACAAATTCGTATCATGAGAACCAGTACCTTCACAGAGTTCAATTTGTTGATGCGTGGCCTGAAGTTGTTAGGATCTCTGCGGAAAGTGATGTCCAGAGACTCCAAGAAACTGTTCATGCCATTGAGGAGTGACTGTGGTCTGTAGAATGAACATGGCAAAAAATACTGCTGAAACAATTTTCATAAAACAAACTCAACTTTGGAATACATCTTTCGTACATCAAACACCAATCTCATGATCAACCCCTCAATCAGAGAGAATTCTAGAAAAGTTTTAATTTGTATTACCTACTTCCAAATGAAAGCAAACAAGATTAAGAATCCATTTTCAACATGCTGATTAACTAAATTTAAAATTTTTTTTTTAAAAATTTGAATTTTCAAAATTTCCCAATGCCTTTAGAAAGGGACCCAATCATACTCTAGCTTTAATGCTGGCAATATTTAAAAAAAAAAAAAAAAACCAATACCATGCAAAACTGCCAATATACACTGTTTGCCAATGCTTATTCATTTCCGCACATATGCCAAATTAAGCTGATTTTTGGTGGTTTGCGGTAGCTTTCGTAGACAAGGGAATGAGCCACAACAATGTACTAGCGAAATTTTGACCATATCAGGTTATAGATTGTTCAAAATGGTGTCGCCCAGTGCAGATTTTGTATGTGTAGCTTGAACCGTTATTTCATACTTGATTTTTGAAGTTGGATGCATTTTTAGACATGAGGTACTGAGATTGTTTCAAGAGGCTACTAGAGCTTTGTATGACGGTGGTTTGTACGGAGTTGAGTTGCCTACAACCTCCACTGATAAGTTTAATGGTGCTTTTACTGTGAAAACTGCATGTGGATTGGTCCGATAGTTTTTATTCCCTAAAAATTTTTGAAGACTTTTTGATGTAAAGATGATGGAGTTATCTCCCATATCATATCCAGCTGGGTAAATTTATACTCAATGGTAATGGTTTTAACTCACTCCACACTGTGCCTGCAGCCCACGTGGCAAAATTCGCGTTAAAGACCGCCACCACAGAGTCTGCAGTTCACCTTTACTTGGTTATAGAATAAATCTAGCAGTCTGTTAGCATGTGAACATTGTAAACATTGAAATAGCTTACCCACACACCTAGTAACTGAGCAGTAAACAATTTTTTTTGTGTGAATAAATGTGTTCATTGTTGAACTAGCCCAACCACTGTGAAAATAATGAAGTTTTGCTCAAAGCGTGACTCATTGGAATCCGCAAATGGTGATGAAAATCTATTTTCAAGTGATAACAAACTATCAGGCACTGATATATACAACTTTCTGAAGGGCAATACTTCTAAAGATGAAGGGACAGCAAAGCTAGATCGAGGTCAAGCTATCTGTCCATTGTGGATCTACATCAACATCCACACCTGGTCAATATTAGTTGATCCAGACCACTGTTTTTTAAATTAATTTTCCCTTTATTCACATTTTACTGTCATTTATTTGTCCCAATTCCCACTGACATTTCCTGTTTTATTGAAATATCATTAAATAGTACAAAAAATTTCCAAGTAGTACTATTATTTTAATTTTCTTTTTAATGAATTTTTTTTAAAAGTGGGAAATACTGGCGGCCTTCAAAGCTTTGAAGCAAAATCAGGCACCGTGCACAGTTACTAGTTAAGTAAAAAAAAAAAAAAAATGTTTACAGTAAACCACTTGATATCAACATGAGGGGATGGGGAGTGGATGAGGAGACAGGAAGGAGAAGAGACATGACAGACTCCTCACCTCAACTTACAAATCAATACACTTACTTTATAAGATTTGTTCATTTGAGAATGTATTCTCACAGTATTTCACTTTTTTTCACCATACATTCTTCTTGATATACCGATATTAACCATCCATAAAAACAAAAAACAACAACAAAAAAAAAAAAAAAAATAAAAAAATGGATGAATCATAACAGTTCAAGAACCCAGCAGATTTTATGCATATTTAGCAAATCTACGAATCACTTCTAAACTTACGAGTTTGCTCTAGTCTTGATGGATGGCTGTCCATCAAACACAACAACTCTATCAGCCAGATAGGTGGCCATAATGAAATCGTGCTCCACAATAAAGGCAGTCTTCTTGGCATGAAGAATAAACCTGAAATTTGATGACGAAGACCAATTAGAATACTTTCTACGTACAATGGAGTCCACTTAAGATAAAATCGCTTAAGAGAAAATCCCAGTTAAAACAAACTTTCTTCCTGGTCTTTTCCATTACCAATGAATGACTGGTTAAAATAAACCCCTTGTGTGGGCTCACAAGCATAAACCAGTATAACATGCGACTCAAACTCTCACCAACAAAAAGTACTCTGTGACCAAAGTCGAGCCCACACGTGCTCTCCACTGGATTGATGATGCAAAGGGGCCATGTGTAAGGAAAGGGGTTGGGTAGGGGGAGGAGAGTGTGAGCTGGGACAGGCGATGCTCGCTATCACTCGGAAGAATGCAGTCTCAATTGATGATTAGCGTAGCCTCCCTTTCCATCACCTGTCACGCGCACGTCAGCACACGGTGTTGCCTCTCCCTTCCCAGTCCCAAACAAGCGATATACAGTAGCCTACCTTACCTACTGTACAAAGAAATATGTACATGTATGTAGTAGTTTCCTACGCTTCACACTTGGCCATCGAACCGATAACATAAAATGCTTAGCATTATATTCCAAAATGAAAATTTGTTGGTTTTTTTTTGTGGTGAGGATCATGGAGGCAGTTTATAAGAATAGGGGAGGCCACTGTATATATTATCCACCTCTTATGTGCAAGTTTTTTTCTCTTGAAAATGGTTAATATAAACCTTGCTTGAAATAAACTTGTTGACTCAGTCCCAAGAGCTTTATCTTAAGCTGACTCCACTGTACTGGTTTTATGCCTAAGAGAAGCTCAAAGGCTCACCACATGAGTAAAAATTTATTTCCATGTTACTGACATGATATTACAATCAGTGAAAGTTTTAATAAATTTTGAAAAACTACAGAAAAATGACACCCCCCCCCGAGTTCTCAAGCATTAGAGATGTCAAACAGTTGCCACAAAAAAAAAAAAAAAGAAAATTTTGCAATCACACCTCTGTATTTTATAGCAACAAAGAACAATTCTGAAAAATCGAGGATCTTTCATGCTACAGGGATGTCAAACTGTTTTCATAAAAAAAGTCAGAAATTTTAGTCTGAACCCCCCCCCCAATAACATAAGAGTAAGACACTTAAAAATCTAGGGTTTTCATGTCATTGTTTTTAGAGAAGTTTTGCAGGTCTTCACAGGATCCTGGGATGGGCCTATAAAATTATACAACTGGTGGAAATTCTAAGAACTAAAAAGCTCCCACAGGCAGTGCCGTCATCAGAATCATCAAGCATTTTGCATTTGATCTAGATCGCTACCCTCTTACACTAGTCTTTCTAAGATCATGGGCACATTATTTGCTGTTGTCAGTACTCTGATGTGCCGATTTTCTATCAGCCAACTCTCACGCAACCACTCGACTGCATTTTGTTGAGTGTGAGGAATTAAAGCACTGCAAACTTCGATCTCGATCTTCAAACAACCGTCAAACAACAGTCCAACTGTCGTGCGAGGTATCTATAAGGATAACTCTTTTGTACTTCTGGTTCAATGCCTCATCGTGCGAAACCTGTATCGCAAATTATTATAAAACTGGAATTGTCTCCTGGATTCAGTAAACATCGGCAGTTGATCGGCCAAAAGTAGGAAAGTCAGCGACGACCAAAAAGTTGGAATTCCAACTAAAGTCGGAAGTTTGATATCCCTGATGCTAGAAGTTGTCATTGTTTTGAGAGAAGTTATAATTTTTTACAAGATCCTGGGACATGACTATGAAATTATACAACTAGTGGAGCTTGCAAAAACTAAAAAGATCCCACAGGCATTTACCAATTTTCAGGAAAATGTTCTTTACACTGTTTAAAAATTGGAACTTTCAAACTATTCTTTAGTGTTTCAAGCATACCTCTTGATGACCTTTGCAGCATGCAAACGTTGCTCAGAGTCCAAGTATGCGGAAGGTTCATCAATCAGGTAGATGTTTGCTGGTTTTCCTAGACACAAAGTCAAGGCTACACGCTGCAGTTCACCTCCAGACAAATTTTGAACCTGGATAAAAAATAGAACTGAACAATTATTTACAGCCGGCAGAAATAGTCTGAACTGAGATGAGATGATAAATAAATAAATTGCAATGCTGCGTGCATTATATAAATAGTAAAATCATAAAAACTATTGTAAAGGGTAGCTTAGTGTCTTCTTGATGAAAACTAATTAACATTATTATCTCCCAGCATTACTGTCCTCAGCACGTTTGGTGTGGTGTCTGTTTCTCACCACTAGGCATGTCTGAGTGGTGCATGACAGAATTTCATCATTGGACAAATGTGCATTTTTCTTTGTCAATATCATCTTATAACTGTGTTACAATGGGATGAGATACAATGTTCCACATGAAACATTTCAAGGGAAAAAAATGGGTTGAGGCCTTGCTTTACAGGACTTGTAACAAAACGCTAGGACTATAAACCTGTGTGGAAATAATAGTAAGTCGGTACATTTCCATCTTTCGCCCAACTTCACAGAGAAATCTCACTCCATTGTCTGCTCTTCACTACCATTAATTTAAACTTGTTTCAGGACATGATGCCTATACAAACTATATCATAATGACTATTTTCAATACCTCTTGATCAAAGATGGGTTCAATCTGCAATGGCTTGAGTACATCTGTAACAAACTGTGGGTGGACATATGCATCACGGATGCGCTCATGAAGCAGCTGTCGCACAGTTCCTTGATGTTTGGGACTGATTTTCTGAGGCTTGTAGCTTACATTGAGGATTGGAATTTCTCCTACATCCCATGGAAAGAAAACCAGAGGATCCGTGATTGTGTACAAATAAACATTACAATCTTCATCAAACAATGGATATTTCAACCTTAAAGTTAAATAACCAAATCAAAATGGTGGATGAAAATAGCATCTTGAGGAAATGAAATACTAAGCAATAGCAAGCATGACTGGTCCTCAGTTCATTTGAAGGTGTCTGTCTATCAGCAAAGGATGCTTCAGAGTGGTGCATGACAGAATTTCATCACAGGACAAAGTTCATCACAAACTGTTTATTCTGAAAGTGTGAACTCACTTAAAATGAGTGACAAGATCGGAACTTTTAAGTGAGTTCACACTTTCAGAATAGTTTCTAAATATTTTATCATCCTTCTTTGAGATCCTAATGAACAAAAGACAATTTCAATATGTAAAGCATATTGTTCACTGTTGGTATAAGTAGATAATTTTAGTAAATTTCAAACACTATAACAATACTCAGATAAAACTAGTAATGCCCTGACATTTAAGTGAAAAAAATAGTTTACCTCCTCCATCTGGTTCAAGTCGTCCAGCCAACATTTTAATAAAGGTTGTCTTCCCCGTTCCATTCTCACCCAACATGACAATTATTTCAGAATCTGTGAACTGGCCTGGGTTGATGCTCAATTCAAAGTCACCTGTTCAGGAATGTACACAGACACTGTTAATTCTTGACAGAACTAATCAGAAAAAAAATAAAGCAAAAGATGAGAGAAACATTACAGCTCTAGGCGACAAAAGCCAATATTTGAAAAAGAAAAAAGATAATTCCTTGACTCAAATATAATCATACTGAAAGTACTGCTTTACAGAGCAAGTCACAACAGACAGCTACAAAACTCACCCAGTTTTTTGTACATCTGAGGATATTCATATCTACACATGCGCTTAATTTCTTCTTCCAATGCAGTTTCAGCCACTTTGAATGTGAGGGATGCTTCTCGAAATCTCAAGTTTTCAGTTGGCACAAAACCATCCAGGAAAATGTTGATCCCTGACAAATCAAGTGAAAAAGAAAACTCTTTATCAAATCCACGTTTTAGCTAAGATGCTATTTCTTGTGAATGACAAAATTTCAAACAATATTACAAACAAAAATGATAGTATTTCACAGAAAATACATAAAGGTGGAAACAGCTGATGGAGTGAAATGGCTCTAATAAATCTTTGTTTATCTGAAGCTAAAGACCTTTCTTTTAGAGCAGAAACAGTAAAATACAACGTAAGAATAAGACATTTATAAAAACTCTAGGGTTTTCATGTTAGAAGTTTTCATCGTTTTGAGAGAAGTCTGCAAGTTTTCACAAGAACTTGGAATGGGACTATAAAACCTATATGTTTACTTACAGCTAGTGGAAATTCCAAGAACTAAAAAGATCCCACAGGCAGGGCCATCATCGAGCATAACTAGATCAAATCTATTTTCTAGATCTAGATCTAGTCTAGATCACGAACACCTGTTCATTTACACTAGTCTTTCTAAGATTATGGGCACATTATTTGTTGTCAGCACTTTAATGAGCTGGTTTTTCATCAATAACTCTCATGCCACCACCCAACTGCATACAAGCCACCACTCAACTGCATAATACCCCAGTGTGAGGAATTAAATGCTATGAACTTCAGTCTTGATCTTCCAACAGCCACTAAACAACAATTCGACTCTCACCCTGAGAATACACAAAATCCTTTTGTACTTCAGGCTTTATTGTGCAGGATTTGTATTGCAAATTATTATAATACTGTGATAGCTTTGTGGATTCAGTGGAAGCTGGCAGTTGATCGGCCAAAGATAGGAATATCAGCAAACAACCAAACAAGTAGGAATTCTGACTAAGGTTAGAAGTTTGACATCCCTGACTGTATCACAGAAAGGAATATATATTCAGTTCACTTATGTCATCTATGTATGAAAAATTAGTTTTGTCAACCAGAGAAGCTTCCCTACCAAAAAAAGTCAACGGTTGACTTCTGACCTACACTTGGCCAAAACCAATCTAGATCATTTGAACTCACCTTCTCGCACACTGAAAGGCATGGTAACTACACCATATGCACCTGGAACACCATACAGACAGCAAATGAAGTCAGAGAGATAGTCCAGTACAGACAAATCGTGCTCCACAACAATAATGTACTTGTCTGGGTGAATTAAACTGCGGATGGCCTGGGCAGCTTTGAGACGCTGCTTAACATCCAAGTAACTTGATGGTTCATCAAACATGAAGCTGTGGTAAGAAAGAACCCAATACGAAAAAGGATGTTTCTATGACATAAAAAAATTTTTTTAAAAAAAAGGGAAAAAAACAAAAAACAAAAAAAAAAAAAAAACAAAAACTGAATTTTAGGCGCTAAAAGTTTTACAGATGCCCAATGCTATCCAGTATTGCGGGCTAAAATTACCTTTGTATAATATCTGACTTGTTCAATTAATCATGGTTTATTGTGGTTGAATAAAGACCAATCAGTCTCTAGATTGTAGATCATCTTATAAATAAAAAAAAAAATGTAAACGGCTATGGTATGAAAAACAAGTTTTCCTAGTTGACTGGCACTCCTCCAACTATCTACACAAACAAGATTTCCACCCCCTCCCTCCTTTTTTTTTTTTAATGCCAGCAGAATAAGGTAATCATGCGAGGTGCAAAGGAGGCCTGAGACAAAGAAGACGGAGAAAGAGGCGGGAAGAAAACACGCAGGACTAGACAGGACTGAGTATGACAGAATCACTGAGGGCGATGAGAGACAGAAAGATGTAGGAAAATGGTGAACACGTAGGAAAATGGTGAACACGTCTTCACAGGCGCCCATCAACATCTGTGTTCATTGCTTTAATGAGACAACTTATGTGCACAAAATACATTTACACCATGACATTTAAGAGTTAATCCGAAATAAAACAGAAGCGTGGTTGTGACTACAATAATGAAGCATCGGAGAGAAGCGACTGACAACTCTTCTTAAAACCTGCATCTCTTCACTAGAAATAACTCCCATGTGGAACTTTTGAACACTTCTAGTAAAAAAAAAAAAAAAATGCTTCCTTCATTCTTACATGTAGAAATTATTTATCTGTGTAGGGTTTCTTACAACAGCTTTGCTTTTCTTGCACCGACTATATCACGGCCGGGGTTTGGTGTATCCATATTGCATGTCACCTAGGATCCAGACCAAGAATATAATAGAAAAATGTACCAGGGATGTCAATAAATCTACATGAAAAAGTAGGAAATGTTCCTGGCATTTTCTTTAGCAACACATAAAAGCGAAGCACGTTAATATCAAATAATACCGGATTTAGGGCCAACTGAGAAATTACTGACAGCCAAAAAGTAGGAAATTCCCTTAAAGTAGGAAATTGACATCCTTGATGTACTTCTTCAAAAAAACAAAAAAAAAAAAATCACTACACGAAAAGAAGAGTCCTTACATATCAGCATTCTGGATGCACACAATTGCTATAGCAAATCTTTGCAGCTCCCCTCCAGATAAATCTTCCACGAGCCTATCTCGTACGTTCAGGAGATCTGAAACACAAGTGCATCAATTAATTAGAACCAAAAGCTCAATTTGACCGGCATCTGATTTTATAGAGTGCTAAATAATTCGATCAAATTTTATGCTGACGAGAGCCAATTGTGGAAATATTGACCAAGCTGCTTTAAGGGCAAAGTATATATTTCAAAGTCATCACTTCTAAACAGAACAAGCCAAAATGTGTATGTTTTTGATATGGTCTCATACCAAAGAATATCCACATCATTCTTTAAGAATGTGAACAGCATTGGGTTTTAATCATGGACCGCAATCAAAAGCTCATGGAAAAATGTCAAAAATGAATCTACTCTGACTGCACATTATCATTAACAAAATGCAGGAATGGAAAGGGTGCATATATGGTAAAAGTAATGTTTAAAAAAGTATAACCTCAAGATAAGGTAAAGAAAATAGATATAGACCTAATTGTCTACAAACATCCAACTGGTTTTTTAGTTCATCTTTCTTGTCAAGCAGTTGCTGCACAGATCCCTGAAGAAAAAAAAAAAAAAAAAGAAAAGATGAACAACATCAGAACTAAATTTTGGGAGTCTGCATCCCAGAACTGAGCAAAACCTTCATACATTAGTGTTTAAAAAGTTATAATTTTCTTTTGTTTGGTGCAGTTTGAGAAATCACGGATTACTACTGGATTTCTGGCCGTCCGAGATTTTGCCTAAAATAAAGGAGGATCCCAGATTTTCCTGGAGGGTTAGCAATCCTTTTATTGTCATGTAATCAAGCAAAAAAATTTTTTAAAAAATCAGAAATTCTTACTACTGACATTACAGGCATTGCCTGTGAGTAAATTCTTTACCTTTGTTGTTTTGCAGCTAAAATTATTAAGCCTCTAACAATTTCAACTGTCATGGAAAGGTTTTATAGTCACCTTGACAGCCTTGGGGATTTGGTCCACATATTGAGGTTTGATCAAAGCTTTGAGGTCATCTTCCAAGATTTTCGTGAAAAAGTTCTGTAGCTCAGATCCCCGAAAGTAAGCAAGAATCTCAGTCCAGTCTGGGGGGTCCTGTGTACACAATCAAAAATAAGAATCAGAACATAATGCAGACAAAAGATATAGATAATATTTTTCAGATGTCTCAACCTCTGGGCCAACAATAGAAATCATTAATTTAAAATAAAATAAGGAATGAAGTATTTAAGTCATAAAATGTGAAATAATATGAAAGTAATAAATAAACTGATAAATTATCAACCCACACTGAATCGACCCAGATTTGGTTTCTGTTTTCCAGCAAGAATTTTCAGTGCCGTTGATTTCCCAATACCGTTGGTGCCTACCAAACCCAAAACTTCACCTGGACGAGGAGTTGGCAATCTGGAAGAAAAAAAAAAAAAAGGTGGAAAATAAAAAATGTGCTGAAGAATTGAACAAACAAATATAATTATGGCATATCAAAATTACAATACATCATGCTCATAGAAAAAAAAAAAAAAATCACACACAGGAAGTATTTTGAGGCTGGTCATATGACGGAGGGAACATCGCTCTCATATGAATTTGTTTAAATGGCGTGGACATGTCTGCCTACTCATAATATATCAAGACTTCCCTCCCATGCACAGAGTATATATTCAAATCAGCTTTAAGCGACAGTCCTTCTGTCATATGACAGATCTCAAAGTATTTTACTCCTTTTCATTTGTTCACTAAAATACATATTATACCATGAAAAGCCGCATTTCCTCTACAACTGCAGTAACCTGCAGATTTCTAGTTACCTAAGAGATTCACTGAATGCTAAACCTATATAATTTAAGTCTTTCCATGCCAGGGGGGTTTCCACGATTGTGCCAGGCCATATTTGAATGCACGCATGAAAAGTATATGGCCGCAGAATTATCATCATAACTTTGGTTCTATGCATAGGAATTACACGTATCATACATGGAAATGTAGGGAAATGAATGGAGAATAAGATTAGGATACAGAAAAGGCAGTAGAGGTATTTAGAAAAGAAAAATGAGGCACAGAACTTCATAATCCTTGTTAGCTCTATCATCATCTAGACTATCGATATCAGATCCTCCTCATCATCACTAACACCATGAAAAACAAGCTCCTGTGCTTGATCTTCTGACAAAATTCACCGAGATCAGGGTCTAGAACCCCGAGAAGGGCCTGGAGTGAGAGTATCCATCACCAGTTTACCTTAGCAACAACTGGCAATTTGTTTTTGCACTGACTTTTATCGTTATATAACAATTTCGCAACTCAAAACACACGCGAAAAGACCCAGAAAGGAAGTACATAGGAGTTATCGTTCCGAAAGTAACCGATAAAGAGTCTATCTCTACGTAAACGTCGCAAAACTCAGTATTGCTATATCGACGATATATCGTCTGTCGGCACAATGTCGGCCCGCAATATCAATGATATATCGTTCTTTGGCATGGAAAGAGTTAAACCACAGATCAAATTTCTTACCTGTGTAGCTTGAAAGAATTGGCACTGTAACGATGGGTAGTGTCACGTTCCAGATTACTTGGCAAGTTGATGATATTAATGGCTTCAAAGGGGCATTTCTGTGTGCAATTAACAGAAGTGTTAAGAAAGCATAGTTTATTTCATATACATCATACAATGAAATCAAACTGAAAAATCTGAATCCCGAAGCCACATACTTGATGTACACAGAGTCTGACAACAACTCAAACTTCTGCTTGACTTCTTCAAATACATTTTAAGTGGTTCCTTTTACAGTTGCCCAGTTCAATATTATCTCATTTAATATCCAGTCCTTGCTCCCGTACAATTTCTTTGAACGAAGCAAATGACCTAAATAAGGCATGGCAGAACTCTGTCAACAGAAAAATACAAACTTCAATTTCAGTGAAAACACAGGATAATTACTATGTTCTGGGGAAAAAAAAAAAAAAATTTACTGCTGACTGTTTATGAACAGCTAATTGTTTTTTCGGATTGTGCAAAAGTAAAACTCACTGACCTTTGAACATATACCACATCCGATGCATAGCTCTTCTGATATGAAAGCTATCTTGTCTGTTGGTGTTACTTCAATGCACAGTTTTCCTTTAAAAAAAAAAAAAAAAAGGTTATGTAATTACTGTCACCCAATATGCTAAGCTTCCAACAAATCATATGTACAAAATAGCAATATTTATAATTTTTTTTTTCTATAACCAAAATTAGCAGGTGAAGTGATCCATTCTTAATAATTAATTCCAGCTAATGAAACAATCATTTCATACAAATCAGTCTTTCAAGTTGATATTTGAGCTCCAAATGATCAAATAGATGGATACCTTTATTTGATGCACATCAACTGCAAACTGAAAAACTTGAATCTAGTAGCCATACATACATTTTACAACAATCTAACAACTTCTGCCACATTGAAGATGGTATCTTATTCTTGCCCAGTTTAATAATATCTAGCCCTTGCTCTTGTAAAAGTTTCTGAAGCCTCATATCTTCAGAGTCACAAGCAACCCATTTAAGCCAGTTTGGGTGTTCGAAATTTCACTAAAGAATAAAAACTGATATCAAATTATAAACAGATGATTTTAAGTGGGATCTTTGCACATTTATTTCCTGTATTTCTACTGGTCAACTTGACTCAAGATGGTGTTGCAGAACATATTTTTACCTCACCTTGAAAGGGGACTTACACGGAATGCTTGCGACACCGAAGATATTCTCTATCTCCCAGACAGATGACAAGAGTAATGATGTAAATATAATTACAAAACTTACCCATCCTGACAACAGGACAAAATTTTTTACATTCTTGTCGACATCTCTTTGGTTTGCATTTGTCATTGCTGACAATAGCAATTCTTGTCAGCTGATCATTAGCATCATCAGACTTAGATTTCTTGTTTTTAGACATCTTGAAAATGCTGTGAGACAGAGGTGAATGGAATTTGAAAATACTAATTGATCAGTGACAGATTTGAGAATGACAAATATTCAAAATATTTTAACTATAATTTGATCTACATCTTATGATTTTTAAAGCCCTTGAACATGGATCTAGTTTCTATTAGAAAAAAGATCTGGAGAACACAGCTGGGCAAGAAAAATCCGGATGTCATGGTTGGGTAAAAAAACTTATAGTAAAGCTGGTGTAACTCCCACATGTCAGCAAAATCAGTTTCCTAGGGCTTTTATTTTAATACCATGCATGTCAATGCCATGTAATCGCTTTCTGGATTTTTTTTCTTCTTCCTAATGGTACATTTCATCTTATTTACCACCATCTGAATGTCAGTATAGTTTTACCAAAGTGACCTTTTGTCCTCCTTAATGGTACATTCACTTGAGTTATCCACAGCGTTAATACATTCAAGAATGGGGGAAACAAAGGCCTCCTTTTGAAATGAGAACTTCCTTCACGCATGAGCATATGAAACAGTATCACCTGGAAACACTAGACTAGACAACACTTGGAGACAAGCTGAAAGAGAAGCAAGACAGCTTGAGAAGGAAAGGGGGGAAGGGGTGGGGAAGACAAAAGACAGGGTTCACACTCCTTATATGCCTTAAAATTCAAGGACTTTTCAAGGACCTTACGACTCTTTATAAGGACTTCATGAAGCTGAATATTCTCAAATACGCTCACATGTTTACATGTGTACTGATAATATTTGCTGAACACATAGGCTTATACTATGAACAATAGATGGTATTGCAGATGTCACGCTGGATTTGTGCTCTTACTGATGCTGAAACTCACTCTGCACAACACACAAGTACATGTAATTAATAGGTCAGATGAGAGTCAGTTTGTGTTCAGAGCCAAACCCATTCACCTAACTGAGTGACTAATTGTTAAAAAAAGCCCCCTTCAGGCATCTTACAATTTTTCATTGATGACTATACAGTCGAATCCACGCAAACTGAACTCTGATAATGCGAATTTCTGATAATTCGAATAAAAGCGGAACAATAGATTTTTTTTCCCTCTTTGTGCCCATTAAATGCGTCTCGCATAAATCGAAGTCACTGCCTTGAGTTTCTTTTAAATCGAACCCCTCAGCGCAACCCCGAAGGTAAAACTCGGCTTTTTTTTCTCTCCAAGTGATTCCCACCCAACGAGGAAAACAAAGGAGACAGCGTCGCGGCTGGGGCGATAAATGCACTGTGCATATGCCCTGCGCCGTGGCTTCAAGTGGGCCATGTGTTCGGTGGAGCGGGCGCGCGGCAGTGTAGAAGAGCGGCGATGCCGATCGATAATCAAGTATCTTTGCAGATTGTTATAGTATAGTGTTAGTATTGTACAGGTAGACACGGTCAAACACAGCATGACCGTACTATTACTATTACGATGCTTCATGTGTAGACAACCCGAGGCGTTGCGCTTAGCGCTTGTGTTGTGATCACTGTGTGATGGTACAGATCTAGCTCTAGTCAGCATTTACATCGTGTTCGCTCTTTTGCCTGCGGTTGACTAGAGAGCATCCTGAATTTTGCTAAAAAAAAATATATGATTTTGGGTTTTTGTTTTCTCTTAAAAGTTCTAAATTTTCTGCGTACCAGTTTAAAAATGGTTTCAAAAAGTGGACATGTCCATTCTAACGTGTTTAACCAATGGTCAACCAGGATTTGGCTGGATTTGATCTGCATGCAGCCGTAGATCATCACTGTATAATTAAAATTATATACATTGTGTAGGCAAAACGTGCATAAGACACTTGATTATGACCACTATGAGGCGAAAAAAAAAACCTACTGATCAGGCAGATTATCAGTGTAAGCGTTCTTAAATGAGTTTCCATGTCCGATAAATGGTGAAACTTTCCTTTCTTGCTCCTCTTCAGTTGTGGACAATATATGCCACAGAAAAGGTCAAGACACTCTTGGTCTGGCAATTCCTCAAGAACCTGGTACATATATTTACTCTGTGGGAGACCTTATAATGATAGGGGGTAGGGAGCAAAATTCAAGAAAAATATGCCCAGAAGAGAAAGCCAAAAAATGGCAACTGGAGACATAGAAGTCATGGAGAGAGGGCTAGTAAAAACTGCTGCTCTACTCTGAGGCTGAAAGACCAATAAAAAAACACTCCATGTCCATATTTCACTAGAGGAAAAACTTCAAACACGTTTTTCTAAAAAAAAGTTTTTTGACAGTATTTTATTATCTACTTTTTTTGTTTCCAAACCAATTCTAACCAAATTTGGTATACATTATTTTCTTAACAAGTTATGGTTTTTATAAGCCTTTCAACCTCTTGTAATGGTAGTTATCTCAGCTGTCCACAACGGTGGTAAAAAAAATAACATAACACTATTGTGTTATGTTATCACTTGTCTGCCTCTTCTTAACACGAACAAAAACCTACGTATGTGCCAATCACTTGATGGACAATTTTTTAAAGAGAAACATAGGATTTTAGTATGAAAAAAAAATGGCGACCTTTGATTTTTATTTACATGGCATTCTCAAAAATTTTGTATTGCATAGGCAGGGCTGAAAATATGTAACTTTTTAGATGTTATGTCAAACAAGATTATATTCAGCAAATTTTTTCAATTTCTGTTAAAATGTGACAGAAGAGATAAATTTCAAAATCAGTCAATTTAGATATATATATACCAAAATCCAATATGGCAGCATTGCTATGGCTACCATGTGAAAACGTTTATGTAGATATTTTTTCACTGTTTTCCTCTAATTTGAATATGCCAAATTCGATGGAAAAGGATAAAATAGTCTATCTTTAACAATAATAATTAAAAAATCACCTCCAGGATGCCCCTCCCCCTCCTTTAAAGGTCTGAAAGTAAAACAGTCCCTCCTTGCAAAGGCATCACCAACATTTCAGTTACTTTGACCACAGTCCAAGAATACTACATGAATAAAGGTTAAACCACATTACAGTCATCATGGTTATGTACCCTTAGCAATCCTTCTATTCCTTTATAAAAAAGCTCTAAAGAAAATCTCAAATTATGGAAATCTTGAATACATTTTTTGATCCTCAAGAAATTCAAGTTTCCATGCTCACTTGTATGAAAATGATTGCACCTGACACTGACATCAGATTTAAACGTCTAAAAAAAAAATAATAATAATACATGTAATAATAATAATAATAAATAAATCAATAAAAATATGTACATGAAAGTGAATTAAACAAAAAAAAAAGTACTATCTTAATATCTCATAATAAAAATCAAACACACACATATCCAGTATAGTAGTTTGCATAAAACCACACAAAATATGAATAATAAAACAATAACAAAAAAAATTCTCATATATATGTACATGTATACATCTATCTGCTTCAGCTCTATAAGAAAGAAAAGACATCCAGTAGTTTACATATATCTCATGCACACACTAAACCTAAATGCATCTAAAACAGGAATATGTGCAAATAAAATTATTTCACAACATGTAAACAATTCATATTGCAAAGTGGAAAAAAAAATTGAACCGACTTTTAAACCAAAAAAAAAAGGGGGGGGGGGGGGATTTAAAAAATGCAAACTCTTTGCATTTTTTTTGTTTTGCACTGGCTTTGTTTGATCACGTCATGAACATCAGATCTGAACATCTCATGAAAAATACAGAAAATGTAACTAAGAAATTTTAAAAAATCAATCAACCTTCTAGCTGCACTACCTACATGAATAAATCACATGGCAATCATATTTGCTCAAATTATCTTAAAGCTATGAGCAAAAGGATGAAAATCGGTCGAGATCTGTTTCCCACAAACCTTAGATATGTCAAATGGAAATGAACACATGTACATATTTTAAAATGGCATGACATGTAATGAATTTGTAAACAGTGGTTGCCATCTAAGAACCTGATCATTGAAAGAAAAAAAAAAAAAAGCTTCAGCAGACAGACTTACTTTTAGGTGGATGAAATGTATTTTTGTAACCCACCTGACTGCTGTCTTGTCTGCAATGTGTAGGTGATCGGTACCATAATAAGTTAAAGAAATTTTTTAATAATGTGATAAGAGCAACCTTCTTCGTTATTTGGGTGTGTGTGTTGTAATGAGATCTCATGGTTCCTGATCTTTCTTAATTTATAATTTCATCAATAATGTCCAGCTTCTTTCCAAGAGAGAATGAGTTTCAGGGAACGGGATTATTTTTGAAGGAAACCACGTACATGTATGACCACAGTTGTTATCCCATGCATAACGACACAAGTGATTTGATTGTTAATATAACCAGACCGACCGAAGTAGGAAAACAACTTACTAGTCAACAGGTTAAAATTATTTATCCTTATACATGTATATATACACAAACTGACCCTCAATAACAGGCACTGTCCCGCATGTTTGAAGATGAAGAAATAACTACATGCTCGACCGTGTGTGGTTTGGTTATATGGTCACATCCTCCATCGCACACCTTCCTCAAACCGTATCCCTCTTCCTCCACCCCCACCCATTATACCTCATGCCTAGTGCTGTGTGCTTATCTCAAGTGGACAATATCATGTGAAATTGCACATGAGTACTCGCACGTTTGCCTCTGCACCAAGCTCTTAGTGGATTTAGCATTTTGAATCAGGTTCTTGTTCCAGTAGAGATGAGCTTTTAGGCAGACATGGCTCTCAGGGGGACATCGCTGTATAAAACATTTTTGAAAATAAATCGGATTTCGTAACACACAATCACATGCTACAAGAACATCACTGTACACTCTAAAAGAATTAAAATGAAATTTGCGTGGAATGGAAATCATTTCATTCTATTGCTATTTTGTTCTATTCAAAGAGGCTAAATTGAAATACAGAGCGCAACTGTTGGCTGAAAATTTAATTAATGAATTACCTCCCCTGAGTGAAGAACCACATGTCCACACATGGCCCTTAAGTCTATAATCTAAAATCAATGAGACTAGAAAATAGTATATTATTTAAACAATTGGACTAGTAATATACATGGACATTCATTGTCATACATAACCATGATAACGATAATAAAATAATCTGATTTTGTGGTTGTGTGGCTACAAATAACAATGACAGGTAACGCCCTCTCACTGTACATCATGTACTCAATTGACGCACAAGCAAAGGGTGATGTATGAAGCAGGGGAGGGTAGGAGCATAATTTCTACACAATTGTGCCTCATAAAAGGCAGTGGTTCCGTACCTCAGTTGGGGTCCGACAGGGATGTCTGCTGTCGCCCACACTGTTCAACATTTTCCTCGAACGC
>JBCAUA010000019.1:387692-398611 GCA_038406235.1 Peronia verruculata | reverse complement strand
GATAGATAGATAGATAGATAGATAGATAGATAGATAGATAGATAGATATGTAGGTAGGTAGGTAGGTAGGTAGGTAGACAGAGAGAGAGAGAGAATTTGGAATGTGACATTGTTGCATGAAATACAGATCTAGATCTACATGTATGTTTAATTGTAGGCGTAATAGGTTTAGTAATAGTATTTAGGCTCTGTGCTGTCTGTGGACAATTTTTGCTAATCCAAAATTTAGGATAAATACATTTCATAAATAAATAAATGTATAGCATATGAAATTAAGTACAAAATACAATGAGTAACAAAGCATACATCTTACTATGAAATTACCAGACAGGGGGATATTAGTGTGTGCTCTAGCTGATGATCGCTTCAAGCGTGTCTCAGCAGATAACTTGCAGAAGGTGACTGCCCATTGTATGTTTACTTCTAAACAGACCCGGGCCGGGATAGCAAAGTAGCACTAAGTGGACCTGGATCCAAATAGCAACGGTCTTTATTTTATATTCCATGATAAAGGTGGGATGGACATTAGTAGCATGTTGTATCCCATTATCCTATTAAGATAGATCTAGATTGAATAATGATATTCAGCAAGATGATTTGAACAGTTTTATCGAGAAAGGAGTGACTTAAAATATTGATCAGTAAAATTGAGTTTTAATCATTTTTTTCTGGATTCTTTCACCACACTGTTGGCAGCATCTAATCACATTTTTCTGAGGCTGTTTATACTGTCATAGGCATCAGTGTTTGCAAAAGTTTTTGCAATTGATATGGATTTTCAGCATTGCCATTTCATTTTAGCCTATTTTTTTATTTATTCATTTTTAAAAAAAATCTTTTTGAATGATTAAGACCGTTAAAAAAAGTTAGAGTAAGAGATTTCATTTTGAAACATAAGCTGAGAGATAGACTGGGACAATCTACACATTAGGCACATTTATGGCCCATAACATTAAATTTGATTTATAATCTCTTACAATATATATATTATTTTGTTGTTGGCTGTGTAATTTATGTATTATTTTTTTTTTATTCTCAGTACTTCAGCCCAACACAAGACTACTAGTCCCATTTTCATCAGCAAGTTTCCATGGCTCTTCAGCACTGAACAAAAAAGATTATTATGAGGTTCTTGGAGTTAAAAAAAATGCTGATGCAGCCTCCATTAAAAAGGCCTATTATAAGGTAGATTTTCATTTTTTTTGTAACAACATAATACAATAAATGTGCTATTCTGTGACATGTCTACATGTGGTATAAGATTAATGTGGTAACTCAAGGTTCTGTATGATCAGGAAAAGTTATGACTTTATAAATATAATGTGCACTTATAGGTGATTATTGAGATATCCATGTCTATTGATGCTATGCTTCTTGATGTCTTGTAATGTTTTTAAACTGTTTTATGGTATGAGATTTTTTTTCAAATTTTCATTTACACTCTGTATTCCCAGCTGAAATGAAGAGATTTCGTTGGTGCAGCAGGAAATTGAGAGTACAGTGTATGTTATGAAGGACATTGTGAACATAGCTGATTGTGTGATGTTTAGTGCACCTGATATTTTTCTTGTTACTTAAAACTTTGTCAGTTAAGTAATTCTTTTTTTTTTTTTTTTATTCGTATAAATATATGTATCACAAATGTCAGGTTTACAAAGTAGCTGATATTGTATAAATGTCTTTTCTAACCACATGATAACCTTATTTTCATGGTGAGACATTTTGGATTAGAAGCTTTGTTTTTGAATTATAATTCTATTTTTATTGTCAACCTTCTGCAGCTTGCAAAGCAGTACCATCCAGATATGAACAACAAGGATCCCAATGCAGCCAAAAAATTTCAGGAAGTATCCGAGGCATATGAGGTAATTCAAACGATAATATTATGAATAGAACTAAATCCTGGAAATTTAGACTAGCTAATATTGCATTGTTGCTAAATGCTTTTTTTTTTTTTTAATTGTATGACATAGTGGTTACCCCTCAAATGTGCTTCTTTACGATTAAATTAAGAAATCTAGAAAAAGATTAATCTGTAGTAAAAGAAACTGTAGAAGAAAAGTGATGAAAAAAAAAGAAAATATGTTTGACTAAGGCCTTTATGTTTTCCCCCTTGTTATAACCTGTGAAATATATCATTACATTAGGTCCAATCATTTTAAAAAGCTTGCTGCGTGCTATTGTACAGAACTGATCTCTATTGGTTTTTTTTTGGTTTTTTTGTTCTGATCCACAAGGAGGGGATGGCACCTTGTTATTGAGTCATTGGGCCCTACCTTCTTTTTTGTGGTCCCGATCTCTCATTGTTATATAAATTGCAACCCAGAAATACAAATGGCACACATGGATACTGGGATGATTATGCTTAGCCACTTAATGCTGTTAGAATGTATTCTGTATACCAAATATAGAACAACCTGCTGGGACCCTCAACCAGTGCAAGTCCACCTTAACACTAACATATAGGTCTGACGAGCTGGTGACAGTCCTCCCTAAGACTAATGTGTAGTTGATATGTGCCATTTGTACTTGCAGGTTGTGACTTCCATAGTAGCAAAAGGTCGGGACCACAAAAAAAATGTAGTGCCATGGCTTGTTTTGCATGAACCAGTCTTTGAGAATGAGAATCAGATATATGAAGATGATACAAATTAAGCATTTAAGAGCATCTGATTACATTAGAAAACATTGAAAGTGAAACAATGTCACTTGAAGATGTTTCCAGAATTTTTAAATATTGTTTCTCATTCAAAGGTTTTGAGTGATGAAGGTAAACGTAGAGAATATGATACATTTGGAATGGGTGGAGCTCAACAACAGACTGGTGGTTTCAGAGCTCAGCAAGGTTTTCACGGTGAGTGAAATGGAGTACTGAAACTGCTTCACTGGAGATCAAGTCGATATGCACAGATAACTTGTTCCAGTTTAAGAGAGTAGTAATAATTATCATTTTTTTTTTTCTCAAGACTTAAAGGTTTATTTTCATAATTTGAAAGAGATCTTTTGATCCTTTCATTCAGAATTAAATATCAAAATGAATGAATACAATAATGAATGCAAAATCATCTTTTCCGCTTGTATATTATGATGATTTTAAGGAAAAAATTATTGTTTGTATCACTGATGACATCAGCTTTATCCTTCCTATGGATATGAAAACAGAATGAATCAGTGCTGTGCTAGTAATTTTGTTAATTTTTGCAAAAACTTGAATCTTATCATTAGATGTGTGAAGCGCACTTTGAAAAGTTACAGCTGATAGTGAAACATTGAATTAGAATGTGCATCATATTCCTTCCTGGTAATCCTTTGAGCATTCTGCTTTGAGTTCTGAGTACAAATACTTAAAGTAATTCATAATCATTGATAAAATAAATGTATTGCAGGATTTGAGAATTTCCAGAGTCAGATGGATCCTGAGGAATTGTTCAGGAAAATATTTGGTAGTGCCGGTTTTGGTGGCTTTGGATTTTCAAATCAGGATGTTGAAGAATCTATGCATGGATTTGCAGCAGCATCAGAGGTGAGGATGCGTTATAAAATGGTCATTATGTAATCTTTGCAATGGCAGCATTACCTACCTACCCTTCTATGTATTACGGGTCATAGTGGTTTCATCGTGCTTTGTGGCTCTTTGTAATTTATCTCAGCGTTTCAAGTTATTTTATTTGTTTTTCAACTTCATTCTATTGTCTTAATCGTTTCTCATTGGCATTAGCAACTCCTATAACCTGTTTCGTCTCTATGTGGACACAGATATGCGGCTCATTTCCTGTATTTACTGACAGAGGTTCAGGTTGTTATGGGTATTTAATGATACTGATGTTGTGCAGCGTGGTTTATAAAATATTGATGTGCTGTTCTGCTTTAGTCACTGCAAGAAAATTCTTTAAGACTTCCTTTTCTCTGTAATAGTCATATTTCTAACCTGGTGCATGGTTAGGAAGTTAATGAATGAACTGATCCATTCAGAAAGGTAACACCCATGTATTCTTGGCATGGTTAATTTTTATCAGCATGTGTTGTCTAAATGTCCATATGTTACAGGTAATGATGGACCTGACTTTCCAAGAGGCTGCCAGGGGTGTTAATAAAGAGATCAACCTCAATGTGAAAGACTCTTGTCCAAAGTGTAAAGGCAGTGGGGCTGAACCTGGGTCTAGTCCAGTCAAATGTGCGCAGTGTAATGGGACAGGAATGGTAGGTGAAGGCATGACAATTAAAATTGATTGTGCCTTTAGTCATGTGAAATCTGTCATCTCTGAGTAGGAAATGAATGAAAGAAGAGAATGGTTTGAGAGAAAGGCAATTTGTACAGATTTTTTATTTTTTCAGTACACAGGAACATTGAGAAATATCACCTGGGAACTCAGGAAGTTGGATATCCAATTTTCTTACCAGCATATACCCACTTCTGATGAATCAGCCAGCTCACCTATTGTTTGGCAAATATGATGGACAGAAATTGTAGAAACAGAGGGATGATGGAGTTTATGTGCATGGCACATCAAGTGTGTAGATTTAAAGTTACTGGTCATCTGGATTATGTTTTCTACATTTTATCCTGATAAAAGTCCTCAAAGAACTAATGATAATGGGCTTGTTAACCCCTTTGCAACAACCAGCTTTTGGTCTGCATGACAGCCTTTGTAAGCTTTGGTGAGTGAATGACAGTATATAGGTAGCTCTCAAAGGAATTGTATATTTTGATTTAGCTCAGCCTTTAGCAGTCAAAAATATTTTCAAAGCTACAAGATTCTGTTTATTCTGAAACTGAAAGCTGCAGGCTCAAGCAACAACAAGGGTATTTGGGGACAGAAAAAAATGGCCATTTCAAATATACCATATGACACACATCATATAGATGATTCTTATTGCCACTCCTCTGTTGTGTAAAGTATGTCAGTGCAACAAACTTAGCAGTAAAGTGTACTGTATGTGGCACATCATATAAGTGTCGAAGAAGTTTAGGAGTGATTGGAGGAATGTTTTTCATAGGCTAGACTACATCTGTATAATCATATAGTGATGAAGAGCACCCTTGAAGTTCAAAAGAGAGATAGAAAAAAAAAATAAAGATGCAAAATTAACCGAGATGTGTTCAACACATCTGAGATAGTGGGAAAGAAATCTTTAGCTCTGCAAATGAAGGACTGCAGTTTTGTCCATGGTAGTTTGTATTAACTGAATCTAAGTAGCTGTAATAACAGTTCTTTTTCTTCCCACAATTGCAAGTATATCACCTAAAAAAAATGTTTAAGCCTTTTTATGAGAATAGTTTGAAATGCCTTACATAGTTTTTAAAACAAACTGAAAGGTTCAAATTAAATGAAATTATACTGTTGGCTTGTCCCTTAATTTTTGTCTCGTGTCTGTTTATGATGTTTTTTGTTTTTTTTTCCCCCATTGTGGTGGAAAATGGGCTAGATCATTTTTCAAGTCATTTTTGTCCGCGACTTATTAATCAAATACTTAAAATTTCTCCTGAATTCAGTATATCTTATTGGTTGTTTTGGTGTGGTTTTTACACTGCCTTTAGTTTTGATAGATTTGTAAGGTAAACAGGGAGCATATCAGGGATGTCAAATTTCCTACTTAAGTAGGATTTCCTACTTTTTGAATGTCAGTAATTTCTCTGTTGGCCCTAAATCCGGTATTATTTACCATTAACGTACTTCAGTTTTACTTGTTACTAAAGAGTATGCCGGGAACGTTTCCTACTTTTTCATGTAGACAGATTGACATCCCTGGCATATATCCATAACTTGTTACTCATGGCACTCATATTAGGAGTTATATCACTGCAACTGCAGAATGCTCTTTCAGCTTCAGCCACTAGGCAGACATAGTGCTACTGCTATAAGGAATGTTTATTTATATGTAGTTTCTGTTGAAATGTGATTTTGTAGAAATCTTTTTATATTTTCCTTATTTGATTCTCAGGAAACAGTTTCTACAGGTCCATTTATAATGAGGTCTACCTGTCGAAGTTGCCGTGGCCGACGAATTGTAAACAAGCATCCTTGCACTGAGTGCAATGGGAAGGGAAAAGTTGTCACTAGAAAACGAATTGTTGTTCCAGTCCCTGCAGGTACTGTCCTCATAGCTCTATTTCTGTAGCATTAACTCTCTTAGTCAAGAAATTAAATTTCTTTTTCATAAAGTAAGTGATGTGGATGATAACTAACATATGAAGTTTCATGTTTGGTTTTGTCACATTTTTTATGCCATGATTCTGTATGAGAATGATGAAATAGACTCGCTGCATTATTTAAAGTTTGAAAGAAACATTCGACTGTGCTATATTTGAGCTTCATAGAGACAGGGCCATTAGAAAATTGCAGCAAATGCTCTTTTGGTTCACATGTTTTATTTATTTAAGGAAATGATTAGCATAACAATATTTTTATCTTGTGAAATGTTCCCAGGTGTTGAAGATGGACAAACAGTACGTATGCCAGTTGGGGGCCAAGAAGTTTTTATCACTTTCAGAGTAAGTCTTGTTTTCTAATCTTTTTCTATAGATCATACATTCACCCTTATAATCCAGGTTTTACTCTCTGGAACTGTAGCAGAAGTTTTTCTTTGTCTTGAAGCTATTATAATTCTACTAATTTTTTTTAGTAAAAACAGTTTGACACAACAGTTGGTTGTGAGTGTAGACAGGTCTGTTATATACTTTTGTCTATTTTGCTGAGGATGTGTTATTAGTAGCAGTTGCCTTGGTGATACAGGAGTATGAAATTGTCAGAATATTAACTAAGAACAGAGAAACTTCTGTGTCTCCTTGTATAAATACCATGCACGAAATGAACTATGCTTTTTTGCTTGTGTTACATCTGATTGTATCATAGCAGGTGGGAAATTTGATGTTTTTTTCATGAGATGAACTGCAAAAGTCATTTGTAATTTGCTTTATACTTCATTAGGTGGCAAAGAGCCGGATCTTTCGGCGTGAAGGGGCTGATGTACACAGTGATGTAACCATAAGTCTGTCCCAAGCTGTGTTAGGGGGTTCCATACGTATTCCGGGGATATATGATGACATACTCCTTAGTGTGAGTATACTTTTAAATAAAATAGTAATTGTAACACTGTGATGTTAAAAGTTTTGAAAAGGTTTATTGCATTAATTATCTTAAAAATCCTTAATGAGGGTACATTATATGAAGTGACATTTAGGAAATGATGAGTTAACAAATGCCAGAAGTCCCACTTGAATAATTACTGATGTCTACTTGCTTAAGAATTTCAGCTCAAAGTTGTTAGTTAATTTTTGTTTTCAGATTACAGTCCAGTGTGAATAAGGCAAATACATGCAGCTCAAAATCTATGGATCTCTTCAACAACATTCTGGTCATGAATTTATTTTTTCTTAAGGTCTTAGATTTCTTGTAAACAAAATCTGATTAAAATATAAACACAACAAATTACATTTTGCCTATCCATACTGTTAAACCACTGTCCTAGTCAAATCAAGTTACATCAGGAAAGAATACATTTTAATATAATGACATCTAGCTAACACTTATAAAACTGACACTTTTTTTTTTTTTTTTTATTGGTATTGTGTTATTACCATGCTTTTTTATAGTAGCTTGAAATAGTATAATGTAGTGAGATACCTGTGGTGCTTTCCCAGATCCCAGCTGGCACATCTTCCCACCATCGTATTCGACTGGCTGGCAAAGGGATAAATCGAGTGAACAGTTATGGTTATGGTGACCACTATATTCATGTCAAGATTAAGGTGCCAACGTAAGTAGGATCTGAGAATTATATATTAACTCTTCCACTCTGTCTGAAGTGTTTACACGTAACTTTTGACCAGCCCAGACCTTAAGGATTCAAATGGTTCGACCTAGCATAGGGGGAATTATGTGAT
Source organism: Peronia verruculata (assembly GCA_038406235.1). Lineage (NCBI taxonomy): Eukaryota > Metazoa > Mollusca > Gastropoda > Systellommatophora > Onchidiidae > Peronia > Peronia verruculata. Next base: position 390,726 of record JBCAUA010000019.1, on the reverse strand, counting down.
GCTTACTAGTTGTCAGACTAAGAAGGCAATGATGCAATGAATTAAGACTAATTAATGTATTACATTCATTCTTAGGCCAAAATGAGTCTCAAATGAAATGCTGCTGGACCTGGTATTTTTCTGCATTTTTTAAAATTTTTTTTAAGAAAACAGCTTTAGAGGGAGCTTATCCTTTCTGTAAAATATGCTCAGTTACATCTCAAATTAGTAATGGTTTAGACAATTTAGAGCCAATATCACCTGTACACACAGATAATAATGAAAATATTTCAAAATAATCTATGTAATCTACTCCATTCATATATCATAGGTCAAGAGATGAAATTTAACAACAAAATTTGATTCCAAATAAGCATTACTATATAAGATTGTATTTCAGAAAACAATTGTGGGAGAGAGAGAGAGAAAAAGAGACATGTCATCTTCTGTCACATCTTATTGGTGGAATGTTTACAGTTTGGTTGTTTTTTAATTGTTGCCTTTCATCTTTAATACAGAAAATTAACAGATGATCAGAAGATTCTAATGCAAGCATTTGCTGAGCTAGAGAAAGGAATTGAGGGAACTGTAGATGGCATGGCACAAACCAAAAATGGTAAGTACATAACATCTGGTCTTGCACATTCAGACTTACAAATTAAATATTAGCAGTCACAACAAGACATGTCAGTTATCTCAAAAAGCTAGCTCAAGTTAACTTCATTGACTATGGCATTTTATGAATGATTTAGATCATGTAATGCAGATATTTCCTGGAAGAAATTGCATTTTGAGAGATGGGAGAGGTTTGTAAGCTGAGAATAATTCATGGAGGTCACAGATTTGTTGGTAGGCCTAGCTATCAGTTTTCTGTTGTTAATCATGGCTGAAATTTTAGGGCTGTTTCATCATCTTTACTATCCCACGGTTTTTTTTTTTGTTTTTTTTTTTTAGTGGGAGACAGAAAAACACAACAAAATATTGGTCTGGCAATGAAAGATATTGGCTCATGGAATGAGATTTGACTGACGCCACAGTTTATTGTTCATTAGTCCATCTCTGGAAACATTGTCTCTCCCATCTGACCTGCCATAACTGTCAATTTTGTAAAAAATGATTTTTTATTTAAAAATGAGAAAAAAAAAGAAGAAAAAGGGAAAGAGGGGGAGAAAATAAATTTAAGTTTTGACCACCTAGCACTCTAAAAGTAACCTGGGACCTTTCCATTCTGTTTCAGGTGGAAAGGACTCTGGTGAACGTGTCATGGGAGAGTCGATGCCTCCAGAAGAGGATGAAGGTTTTTTCTCCAAGTTAAAGAGAAAATTATTTGGATGATCTTCATTTGGGCTTTGGCTATTGAAACAGCAAACGCATTCTTACAGCCATCATGGTGCCTCAAACCATCAGTCAAATATCTCAGAATCTTGTCATTGCACTGGAGATCTGTCTCTTGAAGTTGTTTTTAAATGGGAAGGCTAGTTAAATTCTCAGTTGCATCACAAAGAGCTGTCACAGTGTTAAGTCATACATTTACAATCATGTTTACTAAGTTCATCATATTGAAGTACAGTACATCTTGAAAAATAGTCTTGGACTGCACTATTGAAGATTTTTGTCTTATTATAAGTGCGTAAGTTTAAAATGTTAATGCATGTTTGGTATTTTTCATGATAAAGGGAGCAGAACTGTTATCAGGTTGGGAAAAAAAACTTTCTTGTTAAAGCTGAAAGGCTGTGACATGATAATATAAACAGGATTTTTGTCAGGGATATATAAGATAATCTACTGGTGAAAGAAAGGATAGATAAAGAAAATGGAGGCCAAGCCAAACAAATTACCTCTGAATCCATCTTTAAATTCATTTTTGGCCTGAAGAGGCAACTTGAATAGGGTATGGATAAAAGCTTGTCAGTTGTTTTGGAGAATTAAATAATCTTAGGCAGATGGAATTTCATTGAAATGTTCAAAGAAATGCCACAGATGCATCATTTAGTCTGCCACATGAAACTGATCATAAGGCTTCACAACAGGTATGCGAGCAATAGAGGACCCAGATGGAAAAATGTCCCGTATTCGAGAAGCTTTGTCATCCATTGCTGTGGAAAAGGTGAACACTCCCTCAAAAGCTGGCTCTGGCTCAAGTGAAGACTCAGATGATGATGATGATGGGGAAGCTGTAGGCAAGAAAACATGATAGCATTTGAGTTTCAGTATTTGAAAGTTTGTTCATTATTTCTTTTCCCCCAAAAATTGTTTTCCCTATTAAATGAGAACAAGCAGGATATTTTTTTAGCACTTGAGAGTGGAAGGAATATGATGAAGAAGGATATACTTCAGAGATCTTTTCTTGAAGATTTTACTATTTCATGCACTTTTCATGTGACAGAGATGCACTTTCAGTATAGATTTGTCAATTCCCTTGCAGTTGCAAAGACTTGATTATGCTGTAGAATTCCCACAGGTCTATGAGGGCTGTTAGTGTTTAAGATTAGCACGTAAGTCAAATTTGGTCCTAGCATGCTCTGTCTTCAAGAACTTTGCCTGTCACCATCAATGTATATATATTCGCACCACTCATTAATTTGACTTCAAAGTGGTGCTGAAAAAATATGTATGTTGTTTATTTTATGTAAAATCAGATGACTGTAGATTTATCAATTCAACTTTATTCAAATCCATCAACTGTAGTTGAGATTGTCAGATAAAAAGAGTATTTGTGAACTTTCTGTGATAAAGTATACAGGTGGGACAAGACATGTATTGGGGAGGCACAGAAATTTGTTTGTTCGTCATCAGCCTTCTGATCTTGTGATCCATGATCACTTCTTTCTTTTGCTTCATTTAGCATGAAAAACAATTGTGTTAGGCTGTCCATGATCACTTCTTTCTTTTGCTTCATTTAGTATGAAAACAATTGTGTTAGGCTAATAAATAAAACAAATGTGTTTTAGTAGGATTTTTGAACAGCCAAGATTTTTAACAGGGGTGGGGATTCTCCGGATTTATCCGGAATTCCGGATTTTTTTCGTCACGGGGAAAAAAAATCCTGAGCTGG
>JBCAUA010000019.1:339399-387592 GCA_038406235.1 Peronia verruculata | reverse complement strand
ATTTCCAAATTCCAAATTTCTACCCACACAATTTCTCAGCAAAAATTGGCAACTTCTAAAAGCCGAGATAATCCTATCTCTTAGGATTGAGAGGCTTAAGAAAAACAACAGCAATGGTCCCAGCAATTGAGGATTTGCCATAATTCTTTCCTTCTTTTGTGCGTATTGGTTGGGGGGTAAGGGGTGGGGCAGAAAGGGCATGTCCAAAAGGTGATTGTTTTTTTTTTTTTTTTATTATTATTATTACAGATAGATTATTAAATTTTCTTCTGTTGAATTTGGTATGTTCAAAGTAGAGGCTAGCAGTGAAATAAAAAATTAAAAAAAAAATTCTTGAACAGTTGCCATGGCAATGCCGCCATTTTGGAATTTGACATGTCTAAAATGACTGTCTTTGAAACCAATCTCTTCCGCCAAATATCAATGGAATTTAATGAAACTTGGTCAGCGTCTTGCTTGGTAGATTTTCTCAAAAGTTTTGTTTACCCATTTTCTGCTTTTCGTGTTTAAAAAAAAAACCAAAAAATACAGAATTTTTTTAGCATGTCATGTAGTGAAATTTCAAATTTCACCCTTCTATCTAAACAAATCTATTTTTCTAAAACTTGCCAACAGAATGAATCACGCATTGATATGGGGGGGGGGGGGGGCTTGTGAAAATGCTGATTAGAATCCACCCAGAAATAAAAATCGAGACTTAAAAATAACGTGTTTTACTTTGTCTTTAAGTTTTCTTTCCCGTTTTCAGATTCAACATTTAGTGTCAAAACTGCTCATTTTTCCATAATATACCAGACCTCTCTTCTCAGTAGGGTTTTCTTTTTTCATTTTTCTTTGTTTTTTGTTTACGCCTTTTCTTAAATTTGCTATCTATCTCCTATCACCACATGGACTCATTCCCGATTTCTTGATGGCCTTCACATCTTTCTCTGTAAATAATTATGAGTGTCTTGATCTTTCTTATGGCAGACAGTCTACAATTGTGCTCTGAAGTAGAGGAAATGAAAGAGAGCTTTGCTATTTATAGGACACGGAGATTCAAATTAGAATGCCTTGATGAAAGCTTACACTGATATTCTGCGAGATCGTGAGTCTGTCATCTGTCAGAGTGGTAACCCAGTGTCTATCCGTGGAATTCAGGCTCAAGGTATTGCTAAAAGGGGTCATAATCAAGTGTTTTATGCAATCTTTGCATGTATCTATTTAGGTCAAATAGTGATGATCTACTACTGCATATAGCATAATCTAGCAATATGGTAGAAGTAATGGTTCAGCTAGCAGGTGGAAGATTTTCAAAAATGGTTTCAAAATAAACTTTATTCAGTAGATTCTCATAAATGTTCTGTAAGTCCTAAATTTACCCTCCTCCCCTCCCCCAAGGAAGGCCCCCCCCCCCCCACAGGTGCAGGGGGTATTAAGTAGGTTCTTTGCTCGCACCTGCAGGTGGTGAAAACCTGTCATTGGTGGGATGTCTCCCATGGAATGCTATCTCAACATTCCAGGGGTTACATCTCTTCTCTCTCTCTTCTTGCTCTTGTCCTTTCTCTCTTTCCTCTCCTCTCCTAATGTGTGAAAAGACGTATCTTGCCATATCAGGCACAATTTAGCCATGATCGTGCTGATGTGCCCTCAACCCCAGCACAAACATACAATCCCCCAGGCAGGACAATAGAAGAACTCCTGGCCCAGGAGCAGGGTAATCATCAATCAGATTTGTTTCTCCTTACACAAAATAAATAAACAAACAAATGAAAAAAAATGAAATAAATAAATGGAATAAATTGATAAATAACAAATATATAAATAATGAGTTTAGCCTATTGAAACACTGTTACCTACTATTTCTGACCAAATGGAATGGGCCAAATGTTAGAGTTTTTATAGTTAATATGATTTAGTTATAACTCTTCGGTGGTGAGATTTGCACCTCTAAAGTAAATCTCTGATCCCACCATCAATATAATTTTTTTTTTTTTTTTATTGTGAAACCTGATTGGATAAATATTATTTAGAGCACTGCCTGATCAGTCAATCCTAGGGAGATTAGATCTAAATAAGATGATATGTCATTAAAATAAAATCTACAGAGAAGGAAGGAAAGTTTTCATGTGATGTGCAAGTAGAAGAAATGAAGTTGTGGTGAAAATTAAAAAAAAAAAAAAAAAAAGGGGGGGGGGGGGTGTCATGAAGGTAAGTTGAAAATGAAAAAAAAAAAAAATTGCATTTCCACTGAAAATGGTCACATTTTTGCACTCACTTCAAGGGTAAACTGAAGTGCCTGTGTCTGAAGATTAATGCTATGAATAATATGGGGTGTTTCATTTCATCTAGAATAGGCCAAAGATGCAAAAATCTCAAAATTTGTAAAAAAATGGACATACAACACTTATAATATGAAGTGATGACAAATTTCAAAATAGCACAACGCCTCTTAAACTATAACCTTGATGTATAAAATATTGTTCTAAAAATTCCTAATATATATGGTGTGAGATAGCATTGGTCTGACTTGTCAATGAAAATTGATCTGATGGATATTTCTCCATACATTAATTAATTGGTAATTAAACGATACCTTTTTTTTATAACACTTTCTTTCTTTGAATCATGTGTCACCTCAAATTATTCTTCACAAACAAAGACAACAAAACATCTCAGGCTTGAATTTATTCACTGAATTTATTTAAAATTGACCTCTGAAGACAAAACTGAAAGAAAAAAAAGAACGACAAACAAAACCAATCAACAAAGACTACAATCAGCAATGCGGGAAAATGTTTACAGCATTAGATCACATAATATACAATCTGTCAATTTTTTTTTTTTTGTTGTTGATTTTCTTCAAATACATTTTCTTTTTGTTTCAAATTCAGAACAGCAGTCAGTACGCGGCCATCAATAAGTCTCTTGCATGGCAACACAGATCCATATCAATGCTTAAGTTACTTTCACACACTGACACATTCACTGAATTGAAGGATGTGTAAAAAAAAAAAATATAACATGTTTGCAGCACATGAGACAGAATAAATGTTGATGTTACTCATGATAATATGTTACCAACGTAAGCACTGTCTGGAACATTTTACTTCTGAGCGCATTTAAATCAATGACAATCATTTCAATTGTCGATGTTCATAATATTATTATCTAATGCCAGCACAGGTCTAAGATACCTTGCCTTCTGATGTACTGACATCACAGACAATTCTTTGTCAGGGTCTGGCTGAAGAAACATAAGAGTTAATTGCTAGGTTTGCTAAATGGGTCACTGACAATCATTAAAATAAAATCTCTGCCATGGAATTATAATTCTGATGTTGAAATCAAAGACAGGTCAACATGCCTGTTCATACATATATCATAGTAAGTAGATGATTGCTAACGATGGTTCTCTATTTTCCTCATGTCCTCATCCAGGAAACTATTCTTAAGCTCTTGCCCAAGATTTCAATGTTTTGTGTGCAGATATCTCAGCTTTAGATGTCTTGTTCATAAAATATGGACCATTTGGCCAGATAACATACAAGATCTCTTCAAGGTCTGACAACAGTATTCCTGTACTGCAATAATGGACTCAGCCAGAAAGAGATATATATAGGTAAATATTAACATTAAACTTAATCTATTTTCCTTTTGGTTCAAGATATGTCTCCATAATCTTGTACACATACTTCTAAACTTGTGACGCTCAATGCTCAAAAATATATTGTCACATCCATAGAATAGAAATATACATGACATAGTGATTGATGGAATAATCTTGGCAACAGGGTACTGAGAATCATAAATATCCACTGGCACAACACACTCATCAACTGACCTTGTGAGGGGTTTATTTAATCAGGGGTTTTCAAATAATACAATATTAATTCATAAAGTGCTTTCCAGATAGCAGGCAAACAACTTCAGTGTGTGCTGGGAACTTAGTGCACTGTCTGGTCACTGAGGAGGGAGGAAAGGAAGAGTGAGTGGAGGAAGCAGGAAATGTGGTATTTTGAGGTCAGCTACATGACTGTTCTCATCTGTCAATACACGTACTTGCCTGCCACATGCAGAGCACGTACACAAATCAAGATGTGACCGACATGGAAATACCTCATTTGTTGGTGGGTATAAATATAAAAATATGCAAACCACAACAGCTAGTGAAACTCAACACCATCACAGTTTTGTCTTACATATTCTGCAAGGGAAAACTGTGAAATCATGAAAAAAAAAGACAAGTGAAATGCCCATTTGAGAAATACAGTCACTTAGCAAGGGCGAAATACTGAAAGGAGAACATGGCAAATTATGGTCAGGTAAATCCAGTCTCAGTACAATTTGGCTGACATGTCTGAGCCTTTTTATATTTTGTCAGCCCTTGTATTTTGTGAGAAATCATTTCAAATTCTTATACCTAGTGGAAAATTATATCTAGTGGCTGAAAAATTTGCACAACTAAGTGGCAGCTGAGCCTGTTTGGCTGTAATAATTAATACAGGTTAATGGTTTCATCAGAAGAAGCCAACAAAGTGAACACAAAAAAATTGCTGGCGGTAAAAGTGTAAATATTCAGCCATGCAGCAGATGATATGAATTTCTGTATCTCAAAAAAAAAAAAAAAACCTCTCCAGAAAAATTCTATGCTGCAGTGGGCACAATAATACTGATCTACTGAGTATCAGTGTCAAGGGGATTTGAATTGGTGAATGTTGCTCTCATGGTAATCAAACAGGAAAATGAGTCCACTGATCTAATATTATACAGAGGACTTGTTCCCTGGAGCAGATTTTCAGGCAAAAAAGTGGAATTTGAATATTGCAGGCTTATATCACATTTTGTTTCTGTAATAATAATCATTAAGACACTTACACACAGACAATGATATTTATATAAAATAAAACACAGTTAAATAAAATCAAACACACAAAGAGTTAAACAGTAAATGAACAATTGAAATCACTGATTCACTCCAATTCAATGAAGCTGAACCTTGAAATGTAAAAACAAGCAACAAATCAACAAAGCAACCACACCAGCAGAAAGGACAGGGCACATCCCTCTGAGGCTGCAATAGTATAAAGCATAACGGAACAATGAGAGTGTAGTCTTTGTTTCCTGTATCAATTTCCATGCTCCAGAAAATTTGGGGAATTTGTTATGCCCAGTAAATTCTTTAGCAAAGTACACGAGGAAGCAGTGTTTTACATTTAGAGGCAAAGTCACATCTTTAGTCTCATACATAAATATTTAGATTTATCCTGCGCATTTTCTAATTATCTATTCAATGCTGTTTGAAGCACAATGTCTAGAGCTGTAAAAGAAAAGTCACACATAAATTCACATTCATTATATTCTCATTTGCATAAGCATTATAAATCAATTAGTGACTACCTGTCACAAAAATTTCATTCCAATGACAGTAAAAGCAAGAATGAAATCCACTGGTTATATAATATTTATCTAGTGCATTACTGAGGCAAAGTGTCAGTATGTGGCAGTCCATAAAACCTGGAGAAAAAGGTGCTGAATGCCCTATTTATTTCAATATCACTTCAAAGCTTCATTACTCTACATGCCGAAAAACCTGGATAATTCATCTTCAATGTGATATGTCACCTTTGGGGTAAATCTGTCAGTCACATATATATTAGATGTGACACTTCTTGTCTAGAGTTTTTCAAAGTTCAGTGTGAGAGCAAGTGGTAGGGGAGGATAACTGTTCAAGCTGCTTGTGATGGTGTTCTCAATCCTTTGTTGTGGGACCTGTCTGGCATCTATATCACTGTGTTTGAGACGCTTGAGATAAAGTCTTGAGTTTAAAACTGTTGGTTTGATACAGATGTCAGTTTAACTGGCATCTGAATCCACGATCTCCCCTTCACTTTCCATACTGTCCAGATGCTGTGCTTCACTTGCTTCTGGTGTGTCCTCATCCAGCGTGTCACCTGTCAGTGCCACACGTGCGTAGTCATCCGTGTCAATGGACTTACAGAAGTACACAGCATATTTCAGCTTCTCTCGCAGCACAGCTTTGCATGAATAGCGTGGCATCTTCAGCAAGAAAAAACAAGTGTAACTCTCTGGCAGGAAATTGTCTGGTGGATTATACTTGTCCAGCACCTGAGGGAAAAGAAGCACAAAAAAAAGTTGAAAAGATCCTGGAGAGAAGCATCAATATCTTGCGAGCTCGTGTGGCTCTATCTCCACTTATGAGCTATTTGGAGATATACAAGTCATATGAAAGAGGGACAGTATATCTACCATACAATCAAATTATTTCACTGACGACTTACCCAAAGCGGTAGATTCTGCAAGTCATTTTGTCCTGTCTCCTATATATGCAAAAAAAAAAAATTGTTGCTTAACATAAAACTTCAATTTTCTCAAAATACGAAAAATTGAGATAAAGCAACAGAGAAGTGAGCTCATGATCTCCTGCGAACAAATGTTGTAGAGATGCCATACCAAAAACAATGGCAAAGGATCTCCACTGTTCTCTATTCTCTGCTGTTCACAGTAACATGGAGACTGTCACAGTCAAGCCTGGTCTCTTCTGCACTTGTCTTCCAGTCTGCCCTAGAGTTTGATCTTAGACAATGACTGGGATGGTAACTTCTTCCAGTATGTTAACACACTAGAGCTATCTATGAATAACAACAACAACGACGACGACGACGACGAGGAGGAGGAGGAGGAGGAGAAGAAGAAGAAGAAACACCTATGGGAAGAACTTTGCCCATGAAAATATTGCAAGGTGATAAAAATGAAAGAGATGTCTGCAGAAATTTGAGAGAAAAGAAATCTTCAATAAAAGTAAAAGAACAGGTATGGTAATTTTTTTTTTGGGGGGGGGGGGGGTGTAAAACATATGTAAGTACTTATACACAAGTTGTGAACACTGGAGAGTGAGAAAAACTCATTTCACCTGCAGCACAAAGTCTCTCCCTCTGAAATCAGCTATAGTTCGAGGCAGTCGAGTTCGCCCCCAGACAAAGCGAAGGAACAATGAGCGCTCAGCATTGGCAAATTCATCCATCACCTCCCAGAACCATTGGACCAGAGGGGCAGTGGGTTCGATTCCCTTGTAAGTGGCCACAGACTTGAGCAAGCTGAGAGGAATGTCCTGACTACCACACACCTGAAAAAGTACAAACATTTGGGATTTCAATAACAACCTTTTTTCAATTTCATACAAGAGTGCTCTTGCCATGCATGGCAAAGCTTCATCAAATCTTTCAAGATTCTCTCATCAGAACGAAAACATGAGACAAAGTTGTAACCATTTGATAATACAAATAATTTTCTGCAACAACAGATCACAAAAATGAAAAAGAACAAATAAATTTTATTTCATAGTGTCTCAATCTTAAATCCTTCAATTTAAGTTTCTAATTGTCTTCTGTGAACCTTGAGTTTTGACGTAACATTATCTTTTCCAGAAGAGACTGCTTTCCGTGGATTCATTTGTTGCCAAGGGGCATAAAAGTAAACTACAGGAAGGACGCATGAGCACCAATGGTTTATTTTTGATAGAAATATTCACTGACCTAACCTACTTTCAATGTGACTGATTGGGGGATTTTTTGTCCACTCCCACGAGATGTGTTATGAGCAACTTTGACTGTATCTGTTACGAAACAATTCAATGTTATACTTAACATGATCAAGCTGATGTTGCTATCAGCCACTTTTTTCAAAGTACTATTCTTTTTTCATTATTCAAGAGCTTGTAAGGAACGTAAATGTCTTTTTATAATGAAAGGGACATTTGAATGGAATCTGAGATCTGTTGACGTAACTGGTGTGACTTACCATTGTTTCCAGTTCATAGCCAGTGAAGAGAGACAGGAGAGGCACCGGGACAACTTTGGCCATACCTTCCCTCACCCATCTCACTTGTTCATCAAACTCATGCAATCTGAGGACAGAGACAGACAAAAAGTGACACTGTGCTGTACAGGAAACTGACACTGATGTCAGAAAATGAGTGAGGATTGAGACTTGCTGTTTATCTCATAATCTGAGAATATTTTAAGATCAAGTAAAAACCACTGAAAATATAATGCAAATCAAGCGCAGTTTGGTGCAGCTGTATCAAGCCACCCATTCCCTACAAAAAAACTTTTTGTAAAAATACAGTAAAAATTGGGATCAGATTAGATTGAAAACAAAAAGAATGTGTTTTATTCTTACGTTCCTCACCTGATCTACCTCCTAGTGACCCACAACATCTCCAATGAAGGTCACAATTGTTTCTTTTATAATATACATAATTTATCTTTAAACTACAATGAGCTGCTACTTTAAAAAGATAATAACTGTAGTATTTTCATATCAGCCAAATTTGCACTATGGCCTCTTATTAGAAAAGTTTGAATTGAACTAAAATGACCCAAAAACTATCTAAAAATAATTGCTTACCCAGATTCTTAAAGAATTCTCTCAGTAACATGTAATTTACCTGTGGTCCATAGCCAGCTTGACATATTCAGCCCTATTTTCTGGAGTAATCCTGGCATACTTGTGACTGAGGTGGATTTCTTGCCCAGTGGCACTAGGAATGCTGAATGGCATTTCTGCCCCACGCAGAGAATCATCGTCCATTTCCTTGATGCACATTAAGCCTGAGATAAAAAAGGTAAAAATATTCAGGAATGAAGAATATATATCGGAGTGCAAAACAACTTTGAATATTACAGCAACATTTTACCGTGCGTATGGCAGAACAGTATGGATGAAATCCTGTAATAATTTATCAACCAAACAAAAAATTGCACAAGACAATTGCAGTACAGAACAGTAGGCTTCATATCTTGGGGACAAATGTGAAGGTGTTAAATTCCATTTCCTGATGCTATATTAAATGGGATTCTACTACAACAATGGCATGACAAAAAATGTAAGCCTCTGTCAGAGTTGTTTCTGAAGAGGTGTATACACTAAAATTTAATGTACTAACATCTAATTCAGTCACAATTAAAGCAGAGAGCTAATTAAAATTACTTAAATGATACATTTCTTACAATTGTATGGAAAAGGCATGCAAGATCTTGTGTGGTGCTTCTCACTGATTCAATATTTCCCTGGTTAAGGGTTGCCATGAGCAATTTGTATAAATATGTACAAGATAACTGAGTAAATTGAAATAATTGCAGAGGCAATGAGGACATAAAAACTGACCTGGAACAAAATCCTTGTCAATTTCTGAAAGATCTGAGATACTGAGAGGCATTCCTGCCAGTTGTTTCCAGGTTGGCTCTGCTATGTTCAGACTCAATGGGCTGCCACTGCGTATGGCTATACCAATCAGGATACCTGAGGAAAAGGAAATGTACTATAGAGTTTTATTCCTGAAAAATCCATAGGCCCATAGTTATAAATCAAAACTCAATATTTCATACATAAATTCCTTATCTAATTTTTAAAAATTGGTGCGGTATATTTTTAAGCCAAAGAATGTTGCAATAACTGATATATCTCTAATAAAGTGTCAATACTAAGTTCAGCAAACTTATTTCAGTCTTTGAAGTTCATTACCCTGATGATGCTGTGAACTAAGGAAAGAAATTTAAGATAAGATAAAATTCATTAAATTTCATGAACATGGACATCCACATCTTATTAACTGTTAGTGTCCTAGGTAAGTATGTAGTATGACCAAAGAAGCTTCTAGAGGATAACGACAACTAGTCTCCTAGATGATAACTCAGAATAAAGAAAAAAAACAAAAAAAACACCACTGACCTAAGAACTTGAACATGTTCTGATGGACAGGCTGATGTAGCATGGGGTTGAGCAGGAAACAGTCTCTGTTGGCTCCTGATTCATCTCGTCCGTTAGGGGTGACAATGAGCAATGGCACAGAGCCATTCTGAAGTTCCTCACACATTTCCACGATGGATTCACTGTATCCACCACCGCAGTCGTCCACACCCTCACCTGGGCATACAGAAATACTTAGAATCAAATCACTGGACAAAAGGGTAAAGAGCATGTCTCATCTCTGATAAGCGGCTATGCCATATGAAATATATGATGAGAATCAGCCAAAACATTTACAAAACAACAAGTATAAGAACAACATGAGACTTTCAAATGCATCTAATGCACTGCAACACAGATTTATATCTACATTCTAGACACTTATTCTGTTGTTGTGTTATATCATTTTGTGTCACATGACAATGGTCTCTTATGTAAAGACAATGTAAGTTTTATCTGTAATCATCAAATCTCTACATGATATTAAATATTACTGCCAGTTTCATAAAGAGACTGAAGGAATGAAATCAGCAGTTGAAGGCGCTTACCTACAAACTTGACCTTCCACACTCTGTGAGGCAACATTAGACTCTCTGGTGTCAGAATAGACAGTCGCTGTGACATCTGCCCAAACACAGACTTCAGACCATCAGGGCCTGCCGGACCACCTTTCTGACGGGACCGCTTCACCTTTGAAATACATTTAGATCGAGCCTTTCAGGGCGATTGGAGACACATTGACAGCTGATGCATCAGAGGTATATTCTGAGATGTTCATATCTGAGGTTTAGCTGAACATTACATTTCTATCATGATGATTCAGCAAACTGGAAATTAAAATCCTAGTAATTCTTGATGCAAGAGAAAACTTAAGACATTGTTCATTTCAATTCACAGATTAGTAAAATCCAGTTTGCTGTAATCCTTTCTTTTGTTTGATTTTCTTTTCCTTTTAATGTATCATAACTATGGAAGACTACTGAATCCACATCCAATTTTCATAACTGATGACAGCTCCCCTCTCAGAAAAGAACATCTCACAAGGATGACAAATATACTGTAACAAGAAAATGATACATGGCCAAGTATATAGATTGCTACTTCAATTCACATTGATCCATTGAATTTATGTGAGCAATGGTAAATGTAAAGACTTCTTGTTATTTTATTCTGGTAAATGCAAACTTCTCTGGTCATTTTACAAAGAAAAAGAGAAATAATAATAATAAGAGAGGAAAATTATTTGTATGTCAAACAGAATGCCAAAGTCAGTACATAACAAAGATGCAGTCTCTGTACCTGAAACACAGCAACACAACAGATAAAATCTACATGTTGGGAAAAGAATATTAGAGAATCAAGAATCCTCATGCTGCAAAGCAGGGTACAAGATGAAGATGGTGAGAAATGATAAGTGATAAATATCTCATTATTCCCCAAGAACAAAGACACCAATTTGTGTACAACGACATCTGCCCTGATCTTCTCTCACCTGTATGCGGTTGAGTTCAATGACTGGACCATGTTGCTTGTCTCTAACCATTGTGGCCTGCACAACTTTACGGAACGATGCCTCCTGTGGGACACAAATGACATATATATTATTATACTTTTCCCAATCAAACAAGTGTAACATATGTCTTCTAAGAATAAAAAGATAACATTACTTTTATTGGTACAAACTTCCAAGCTGTCTAAACCATTATGAAATATGCATAATTCTTAGTTCTTACTTATATACCCATGAAAAAATCTTTGCAATGTTCAAAATTACTACTTTCAAGAAAAACAGAAAAATTATGTTTGGACCGCTTTGTTTTTCGACAGCGAGATTAATGATGTGCATGTGCTATGTGACCAGGGAAAAAGACATGCATATATTGTGTCGATGCTGTATATTGTAGTTTCCTGCCTGTAAACTTGCACAACATAAAGGCATGGTGAAAGAAGGTTTACAAAGGACATTTAAGATGAAAATATAATTTGACCTTATTTTGGGCAAACACCATTTGCCACTGTTACCCTTGGTATAATCATGTTACAATCCGCTGAAACCAATACATTCTGAAGTACAAATGCTGATGTTCTTATCTAAAAGATTGCACTAAATCTCTAACATTTCTGAATCTAGTGCTCAACATCCTACTGTCTTACTGTTTTAAAACTTACTAAATGCATCTCACTGAAGGTTACGTAATATGCTGATCATCATTCCAATGCATATCATATGTGATTTGCAATGATAATCAATGAATGCATATGATCATACAAATCTTATGTGATTTGCAATGATTATCAATGAATGATAATTTCCAAAGAGGATTTGATCCATAAATTATATGAAGGAAAATGATGCAAGCTCAGAGTATGGGCTACACAAGTGCAGGAGAATGATTTCTTTAACTGATAAATTTTGCTCTTTGTTTGGTGGGAACGCATTAACAAGAAGACACTCTTGTTTTGTTATGGAAAATAGGCTGCGATTGTATTGATGTTTGACAGTCATACCTTTGCAGATGAGACCAGAATTCCTCTCAGGGCATCAAGCCCAGTTGAGACATCCTCTTTTCCTTGGTCCTGTCCACTTTCTTGCAGATGTATCATGGGAATGCATGGACAGAAGAGCTCGGAGAAATGGTGCAGTAACACCAGCCTGTTCCTCAACACATGCATGTCAATGCCCTAGGGGTAATAAGATAAAATAAACTCTGTTTGTCCTCAAAATTGACTTCCTTCATAGACAATCAGGCAATGCACATTCACACTCATAGCATAGGATCAAAACAGACATGAGACTTACATCTTTTTTTCAAAATGAAATAAATGCTTCAAAAATGAAATTAGTAAGATATGCAAGCAATAGAATTCAGACTTATCCACTGAAATTTTTCAGTTGTTTTCTACTGGACGTATTTTTCCCAGTCAAACAATCTTAACGTATGTCCTAAAAGAATGAAAAGATACTATTTCCTTACTTCTAATAAAGTAGTAGTATCTTTTTTTTTTGCTGTTTACTTCCTATCACTCACTGAAGTGCACAAGAATGCAAAATTGTCTATGTATCAAATTGGATCTGGCATCAAAATTATGCTGCAGAAATGGTTCATCATCTGTCAAAATGCCTTATTTTTCTGACCATTTAGGCATAACTTAGGCTAAATTAGGAATCTAGGTATAAAATTTATGAAATACGTATTTACTTTATGAAGAGAACAGATATGCACACACAAGCTCACAATAACTTGATAGTACAAGAATACACATACTCCTGTACCACTGCTAACCTGTAAGTGATTGTACTCCATAGGCACAGTAGTGGGCAGTCGACCTGCACTGACTGGTTTGTGAGTTGACCAGGCCAAACTATGGGCTGATCCGCAGGCCACACGATTGATTTTCTTGTCTGTGAGAAGAATAGGAATAATTAATTTTTCTTTCAGAGTCAAGTGACACAATACACTGCAAACATGATTCAATGAAGCTATGCATCCTCAACAGTGACTGAATAGTGACTGAATCCTGATAATTCTGTATAACTTATAACACAGCTTTACATTCGCAAACACACTATCTATACATGAAAACACTGAGACAAATGCCTTTTTAAGACAGTTTATCACTACAAAGAGATCTGTCATGAAGACAAATATTCACAAAATCAATATCTGAATGGATTGACATTTTAATATATTTTACAGGTCTCAGGGAGATGTGAGATCATGTGTCCAAGTGCCTGTCTCCAGCAGGTATTTGCTTTCATGTACAGAGTGAAGAAGAACAACATGATGGACTGACAATCAGATACCATATTGGCACATGTGATAACAACAATAGGAGATTGTGGAAAATCACATATAACTAGTTGTCATGCCAACTGTGTACAATAATCATGCCAGCTGGCAAGACATCTTAGCTGCCAATGTCTTTCAGTGCGCTCACCTTGCAGAGCTGCCACCAGGCGAGGTTTCTGAATAGCATTGGTTGTGCCATCTCCCAGCTGTCCTTCATCATTGTCTCCCCATGTGAACACTTCTCCTGGAAGACAATTTTAGTGCCCAGATCACAAATAGGAAAATCATCAGTACTATGCAAACTCTCCAGATATTTCCTCTTCCCCAAGCCAACAACACACAAAATATTTGTCCTGATAATGTTGCACAAAAGTTATAAGGCAAATGAAAAGTTAAAGCATGCGTTCACAAACAATCTCAGAATTATCTGAGACAAAGACCCACTGGAATATGAAGTTAACAGAAAGGACTACTATATTTGAACCAGCTGAGTGGACCATTGTCTTGGAAAATGAATTGAGATACATTTACTTCACAAACAAATATTATAATTTTTAGTTATAGCAAATCAGTGCTTACCAGTTTCTGTGCAGGCCACACAATGCAGAGAACCACAGGCCACATCAATCACTTTCTTCCCTTGAAGGGCAGAAACTCTTCTTGGTCTTCTCACATGTTCATCATTGCCATGGCCCAGTCTGTGATAATCTCCCTTGCCCCTGAACGCAGGAATTATCAAAACATTTAGAAATAACAAAAACAAAAAAAATCTCTCATGAACATGTTGTGCACTTGAGAACTCCACCAGAGGTCAATAGTTATCAAATGAAAGAAAAATTTAAACTCTTTTTGTAAATAAAAGCTTTGAGCACCTCTGCATATAACAATTACATTAAGTCAGAGTATGTCATTATTCAACCTCAGTAAGTTCTAAAACACTTGCAGACATCAACCTTTATAGAAACACATTTCAATAAAAAAAAAAAAAATTTCATTATCTAACAGATTTCTCCCAAGGACCATGAAGAGTGCTACATTCTTCACCTATCTTTTACATGTCAAATTTGTTAAACTTGTAGAAGATTCTTAACATATCGTAGTCATCATCAGTGACATTTGTATACCAACAACAGAAAGTGACTATTTCTATCTCTCTTCCATGTGCCATGCTCATCCTAGAGGTCAAATCTGATATTCTCATTGTTTACTCCTTATTGAAATAGTTGAATCAGATATTCTGGTTCTTTACAATTTGTATCAGGCCCATTTTAACAGTTAAGTTTCCCCACTCTATACACTGTCACATAGGCCCATTCTAGCAGTTGAGACAGACATTCCCATTGTCTACTCTATCAGTCAGGTTCTGTCTAACATTGAGACAGATATTCCCATGTCTACTCTATCAGTCAGGTTCTGTCTGAGACAGATATTCCCATTGTCTACTCTATTAGTCAGGTTCTGTTTAACAGTTGAGGCAGATATTTCCATGCTCTACCCCTGTATGAGGTTCATTCTAGTATTTGAATAAGATATTGCCATTCTTTACTCCATGTGTTACTCCATTCTAATCATTGAGACAATTCTTCCTGTTTTTTTACTGCCTGTAACTGGCCTTGGCTTACCATGTGTAAACAGCTCCTGACTTGGTGAGGGCCACTGAGAACTGAGAGCCACACTCCACTTTGATCACCCCCAGGCCTTGCAGAGCTTCCACTTTCATAGGCACCTTACAGCCATCACTACCTCCCCGACCTGCAATGTCACATTGTTAGCTTCAAACATCCTTCCAAAACACATATAGTGATGAAACAGATGTTTTATTGAGTGTACTTTGCAAAGAGCCCTGTTTATCAAAAGAATTTGCTACACTGTCACATTGCAAACATCTTCCACTATCAAAGTACGACATAGAAGGTGATGAAATGGGTATTTGCATGGCAACAGAATGTGCAAGGAAATCTATATGTCAACAAAATTTTGCAGTAAATGGCATGGAATGTACTGACGAACAGCATGTCAAAACAATTTTCAACAACTGGACTGAGATGAATAATTGTGTTACACCTATAAAACAAAGTGCTGCAGTCAGCAATAAATTTATCTTTGGAAAAGACAAAATGTCATATATAAAATATTGCAAAGTATAGCAGGTGTCTTACCCAGCTTGCCATAGTCGCCATCTCCCCAGGACCACACACTGTCATCATCAGAGATACACAGAGTCTGAGCATCGCCACTACCACAGGCCACATCTGTCACCCTGTAACCTTTGAGAGCTTCCAGCTGGTAATACAAACACATAACAATATATATTTCACTTCACCACTGATAATTTTCACATTGTCAGTTTTCTACCATGGATCAATGACTCTGACATACAGATCAAACTGATTTCAATTAGATCCTATGTAGAGATTTACTACTACTAGTTCAATGACAGCAGCATCAGATAAAGAGTTTTCATTCCTTTTGTCTCATATACTGCACACTCAAAGAAAGGAGGACAGAAAACTTGAAAACACCATACTCAAAATGTGAAAAATGGAGAAAGTGAAAATACCTCAACAGTTTGTTACCTCTTTGGTTGGTCTGACCATTGAAGTGTGGGTGGGCAAATTTTTTACTTAAAAATTTATAATTCCTTTTGAGAACAAAGGTAAATTTATCTTATTTTAACCCTTTAAGTACATATAAATTTATCAAACAAAAATGTGTGAGGCTTTACAACCTTCATCTTATGTTTGGCACGTCTCCATGTTTTTCTAAAACATCTTTATCAGTAAATTAGCGCCTCAAGGAAGTGCATTGGTGTTTTGTAGTCCTTATTTAGGAATATGCTTTTGCATATTTCAATGGTTGTTTGTTATCCATATGGAAAGGGTTAAAGTAATCTCTTCTTATTTTCTGTTCATATGCTGCTGGAGAACACTAGAGAGGAAAATCTGTTCTGAACTAATCTTCAATTTTGTCACTAAGACAATTTCACTAGGTAAAGTTATAGTGATCATTTTCAATAAACTGACTCATAGTGAAAAAAAACAACAACTTATTTCTCAATAAACACTTTGGACACTCATACTCATCCACCCATAAAAAGATATCGTGATGAAGTTATATAAAATAATCACAATGAAGTAAGCCAAAGAGTCATAGTCATCTCTGAGGGATGGTTTGACTGAAAACACTGGCTAACTAATACTAGCATGGTAAATGTCACAGAGCAGTGGACACCAACTGCTAAACAAAAAAGCTTACTAGAACTGGTACCTACCAGTTTGGGGCGTGACTGATCCTCAGAGTCTCCATGTCCCAGGCGACCATAGCGACCTTTGCCCCAGGTGTACAGCTCCCCGCTGGCTGTGATACAGGCAGAGTGTGCTCCACCTGCTGCTATGTCCACTACCTCTTTACCTCTCAGAGACTCAATCACTCGGGGACGATCACATGGGCTGGGACAATACAGAAAGATTCAACTGAATAATTCTGTGTGTCAAAACCCTCATTATGACTTACATTGATTGCAGTTTGTGATAAGTAAGTCCTCAACCCTATTATAGGTTGAATAATTACAGATGTCTGTTTCTGTGCTATTCCTATCAGGCTCTGCTTTAAATGATATTTTATGTATAAGGTGAACTAATGTATTTGTATTGTTAAAAAAAATATCTTATGTTCTTTTTAATTAAACTAAAGATTTGTTCTTGTCAATGGCATTCATGAGATCAAAAAACATTCTTAGATAAGCCCTTTTTCCAAGATTTTGATAAAGATATAGTATGATATAAAGTGCTGCTTTTGAGAGAATCAATGGACTGAATATTTTCACCTCTGCACTGTCAAAAGAAAATGAAAAATGTGATACAAGATATAATTATTTCAGGTCTTCAACATAAGTATTTCACATCACAACAAGCAAAATTATGGAAACACTCATACATGTATTATATTGTTATATAATTAAGAAAACCGCTGCCAGAAGACAAAGAAGAAAAGTTTAGAGGTTATATTTGCAAACACTGATATACCTGCGACTGCCATGACCTAGTTTACCATCCTCTCCTTCTCCCCAAGAATAGACTTCTCCCTCTGCAGACAGAGCCAGGCAATGTTTGCCACCAGAGTTGACCGCCAATTTCTTGATGAACACATGTTGTATGGACTCCAGCAAGGTAGGCGTGGCTACTGAATCAGTCCCGCCTACTCCTAGACGTCCACCAGCACCATAGCCTGTACCATAGACCTATGGGAAGAAGTTAGCTCACGGTTTATAACAGTTTTGTATCAAGAACGTTTGATCATCAAAGAAGTCTGACAGAGCATTCACTCAATGTATATGGCAATCCAGATATTCAATTCACTGCAATCAATTGCTGACATTCACATTAGAGAACTTTGTTACACAGCACTACTGTAATTTTTATTAATTTATAAACTAAGAACACGTGTAGATAAAATTTCATCTGAAACAAGTACAACTTGTTATTTGTCTATTTTTTTCCCTAAATGTGTCATTTATACTGGCACATTGCAACAGACAAGTTATCAATTTTGGGCCCAGCATAATACACCATCAGCTTTGTTCCATTTTCTAGCCTCCTCACCTTTCCATCAGCTGTGACAGCAAAGAGAGTCTGCTCCCCTCCAATCAACTGCACTGGTCTCAAAGTGGCCAAGGCATCACAGCTGAGGGGCAGCTTGACCTTTGCCCCCTCCACACCCCCAAGCTGACCTCTGTGGTTGTGACCCCACACCCAGATCTGACCACTGCCTCCCCAAGATAATGTCCAATCATCAGGTTTTCTGTTTACAATGAAAAAAAAAGAAAAAGAAAAACAATAAAGTAAAATATTTAGTCCCTGACTACACAAATACAACACAAATAGTAATAGAATTGTTTTTATGCTACTGTCCCTCAGGTTTTGTCATTTATATCTGCATTAAACTTAAGCTTATCTGTTAACACTGATGATGCAGCTTTTTTCAGCTTAACAAACTGGATACCCTAGATTGACTCAATTTTTCTTTTTGATACTACTGAATGAAAAAGGAAAATTTTGACAATTTTTGTTCAATTGTTCTATAAAAACCCATTGTTTTGCTGAGGTGTTGAGACTGTCATGCAGCATAAATTAAGTACCACCAGAACTAAAACTTCTTCTCCCCCAAACAGATTAAACATTGCCATTAAAAAAAAAAAAAAAAAAACTCTTGTCATATGAAAGATTGTCAAAGCACTTATTTTATCCAAGATAAACTGGACTTTCCACCTCGGCTTCAGTTTTCAGTAAGTATAGTGATACGTAAGTCTTTGTTAACTCATGACAGTGAAGTGTTAAACTCTGTTTGTCACCTGTTGATCCATTGTAACAGCTGTTCATCCTGTTCCTGTCTGAAGGTGTCATGTCTCTCATGTTCTCGGCTGATGTCACTGCTGTCATTGGCAATGTCCTGGATTTTCTTCATCACTTCCTCGGTGAATGGCTGTGGCAGGGGCATCCTCTTCACCATGGCAACGGCCACTCTGGCAGCATTGCAATAACGTCGGAACCACGCCCATTTGTGGGCCTCTGCACAGCACGACAAACTGTCAAGGCCAAGGTCACAGGCTAGGGCCACTAACACCTGCATCAAAGTTAAAAAAAAGTCAAAAGTAAGTCAATTTCTTAACACCAACAGAATATTTAGGATGGATCTATGTACTCCAAACAGTCTATCCAAATATCTGGTCTTCTTTCATGATATTTAAGACAAATTTCATGTTAAAATTTATGAAATGTATGTGCAAATCAAAACGTAAAAGGTCACAGCTCATTACTGCTTGTGAATAATAATTCATTTGTTGTTGCAATATCAGCCCTTTCAATAAAAATTCTGAATTAAAAAATTGCTTCATATTAAATTTACCTGGGACATGAACAATCTGACTACAAGTGATAGCTGAGAAATCTGTATCACCAGTTGCATTAAACTATGTTGGAAATGCATCAACAGTATATGCTTTACAAAGTCTCACCTTGAAGAAAGGGCTGTGCATGAGATGTTTCCCACTGCGCACAATGGAATCTTCATACTCGTACTGTCTCTGCAGGGCCTCAGGCAAACCTTTGACCAGAGATGCTAGGGCTGAGCCACTCATAGACTGAATTGAGGGAGAGAGAGAGATGTTAGTCACAACAAATCATTTACTTCTACATATGCAATTTCTAGAATTTGAAGAAAAATTTCAATAATGAACACGAGGATGAACACTTTTTTTTAAAAATTCAAGCAAACTGATTAAAACATGGCTGTTTCTGAACTTGTTCTTTGTTTGAAGGAAAAGCTGTATATATAAAAAAAAATATTTGAAAAATAGTGTGATAACAAATGCATAGGATCAAGGTAAGTTTTCTAGCTGCTCTATTAAATATCCTTAGTTTAAAGGATGACAATAAATCTGTCAAAATAAGTTCTTTAGAAAAAAGTGGGCAAGATTAGACCAAGACATCCAGAAAAGTTCAGAGAAAACTGTTGTAATATTTTCTTTCTTTCGGATTTTTTAATTTTTTTGTCTTCTTTTGGCTGTTTAAAAGCGTATTGAAATTATCAAAAGAATTACAGGGTTCACTTTATTCTTTTAACTAATATCTACCTGTTGATGTCTTACTTACCAAAGGGAAAGGTCGTGGAATTTCCTGTTCAGGACTGTCACCTGTGGGACTGGATAGTAGAGCATTGATGTTGATCAGACTACCAAAGTTGGCAGCCATCAGCTTGCGCAGTTTGTGTAAGGCCCACATACGCTGGTTGGCACCTGGAGAGAAGCATCACTGGTTCCACAAGATGTACATTCACTAAGGCAGTATCTACTTCCTTTTGCTTACAAGGAGTTGGAAGGAGCAGCGACTTTATCCAAAGATAAGATTACAGTACTTTTTGACTGCAGCCTGATAGTGGTCACACAATTCCAGAAACTAAATCTCTAGACAATTGGTATTTGGGGAAAAGAACAATATGCTTTGGACTTTAGGTGTGATTAAGTTCCAGAATACTTATGAGATTTAGGAGTAAGTCAGGTTTGATGCTGCATATGAAATGAAATATCTTTCTTCAAAAAAATGCAACCCAGATAATCATGATAAGTAAAAACAAACATAACTCATAATTCACTACAAAGTATCACTCTTAAACTGATGGCTTACTACATTCATTTATACTATTTACTACCAGTAACAACCTACAACTAAATCAACCCCAGCCAACATCCAGCTTTCAAAGTTCAATATTTATTTACAGCATCTCATAGATCTGAACTCATCCAGAAGCGCTAACAAGCCTAATAGATGGTGAGTTATTATTTTTGCTAATAAACAAACTGAAGAATTCGTTCTCCGCTTCAAACACACAGAAATATTTATTAAAAAATATATACTTCAACAGACAGAGAACAGAAACTAGTTTGTCAGTCCTCCAGTTCCTTTAAAAAAAAAAAAAAACTCTAAAAAATGAATTTTGTGCAGCTGTAATAAAGTAAGTTGGCGATTAAAAGGCTACAGTTAACAATTTTTTGTTTTTTTTCTGGCCATAGGATCATAGGAATTGACTCTGAATATTAACATCTCAGCATAGAATATAAATATAAATTAAATATAAATAATTTGTTTGTCAAAGTAAAGTACATCCATTTTCCTTTCCATTGATACTGATACACATATAAATTTGAGATGAGACAGGTTTCACTTGGTCATATGGCAAATGAAAGGCTTATGATCCATCTTATGCATCACAGAGACTTCTCAGCTGATGATCTGTTCAAAGCAGTGATGGAAACGATGATAACAGGGATGTCAATCAGTCTACATGAAAAAGTAGGAAAAGTTCCTGGTATATTCTTTAGCAGCCCATAAACTGAAGTACGTTAATGGTAAATAATACCAGATTTGAGGCCAACAGAGAAATTACTGACAGCCAAAAAGTAGGAAATCCTACTAAAGTAGGGAAATTTGACATCCCTGTGATAAAACAGCAAGAAAGACAAGACTTACCAAGACAGCTGAGCTGTGCACAGGCTGCCAATGCTGCGGCCAGTCGAGGGACGATGTTTCTGTCCAGTGAGACTTCCAGCTTGAAGTCCAGCAGACAAGTGACCAGGTCGATGGAGGGCCGAGACAGGATGGTGCGATCAGACAAGGTGTCCAGTGGGGCTGCTGCAGGCATGATGGGGTAGACAGTGAAGTACCAGCCCCAGCCATTGACAGAACCATCACTGGTGAACTTCCATCGCAACTCATCACCAGGAATTCTCAGTTCTTGGAACCAGTCCGACCATTCCCTACCTGTAAGTCATCAACATTTAAATGATTAACAACTCTTTCAAAACAACTATGGCTAGCTTTGCGCTAGAAGAAACTTTAAAGGCACATTCCAAAAATAAATAATGATCTTGGACAGCATGCTTGTTATGTTTTATCAAGTGTGTCATAACACTTACTCTTGTTTCAGAAGCACTTACAAGCCACTATTATTCCATGCTAGATGAGAATGGATCAGCTACCAAGTTCACGTGAAAAGGTATAGATATGAACAGATATCATAACAAACCTGGTCATTATAAGAAAATGCTGAAATTAGATTACAACAAAATAATAGAATGAGGGAATTCTACTACACGACTGACCAGATCTGACGGCCACTGTTCTCCCTGAGCCATCCATGATAGTCAGAGGATCGTGGCGTCTCTCCGTGGAGCAATGACGATCAAACTCCACCCTCAAGGCCTCGGCACCTGCGAACAACACAGGCAATTCAATAAATCATCTCAGCATGAACAATCTTGGTGATTTCAGAAATCATTGGTTTGACAGAGTTGTATTGGCAAAGCTGAATATGAATTTTTGGCTACTCTGACCATTTCTGAAACTTTTGATGCCTGGCTGGCAAAAATTTGTTCTACAATACAGGGTCATGGCAATTTTATGTTTAGCATTTTGAATCATGAAAAACTCAAATGTAACAGCAAATACATGCACTATGGAATATGTTTTTGAGCTGAACAACTTCTAGAATGTACTTGTACAACACTGAATGTCTGTTTTGCTTTCCTGAAAAATTCACACACAAGCATTTTTTTTCCCACCAACTTTCTTTGATTATTACATCCCATACTGAGCTAGTTTCAATATTGACAACTGACAAGAGCCAAAATGCTGTGATTGTTGAACCCTGTATGAATCCTTCCAGATACTACAAGCTAACTCTATTATGAATATCCAAAACTCTACACAGGACTGGAAAGAAAAATTCTAGATCTACTATCTCTACAAATGTATATAGCTTTCCACTTACGAAACCAGATAATGAATACCAGTGCTGTTGTATATCTCAGACTTTCTAGCTGATTGAAAGCCAAGGACATGAGTAAGTAACAACAACAGCAACCTCTCACCTGGAATCCTGACCACTCCTGTTTGACTAGAATCATCTGTGTAAGGGTGAGCGCTTTCTTGCACTACTGGCTTGGCTGCTGAACGACCAGTCTCACTGTCAGTGGCCACATCCTCCAGTTCTGTCACACACAGTTCCAGCAGCATCTCTGTCACCTGAGGTCACAATCAAATCTTCATACAATCATCAGTGATCAACTTATGGACACACTGGTGAGAGGCTTTGGTGGAAATATTACGTTCAGTAAAATGAGGCACTCATGTCAGAGGACATATAGCAAGGTGCCAACTTATGGGGTACTAGAAGACAAGACAGAGCTTTTGAGAGGGATTATTTAATTATAGGTCAAACTGAAACTGCCCTGCAACTCAAGTGTACGGCAAGTGTGCACACCTCAATGTTGGTATCTTGGATAATTAACTGAATGTTACTACAAAAATGTGTTAGTGTTTTGAACGTGTAATTCTGTTGAACATACACTCTGGGTCAAACACTCTCGCGAATGTACTTATCAATTATTTTTGCTTTTTTTAAAAATAATGTCGAACATACAAAGCTTTTTCTGACTTTATGCAGCAACGTTGTGTACCAAATTTCAAATGGATACATTCAGCAGTTTTCAATTTCGTAAGCCGTTTATAGATTTTGTTGCAGATTTATAGTAGAGATTATGAGAATAATTCTATACAATGTAACAATCTCTTGAGAGAAGTTCTCAGAATCGTCTCTTAAGTTCTGTACATTCGCCTTAAACTAATTTTGGTTTCAGAAGAGAAGTGGCAGTTTCAACTTGGTTAAAATCAGCCATCTGATACTCTCCCACAAATACATTAAGCTCATGCCTGAAGTGAAATTTTATGATGATGCAACAATTCAGTATCCACTACTTTCTGTCTCACCAGTTTATTTTTCCATATTTTGGATCAGTTAAAGGTAAAAAGCATAATTATGAAACTGTAGAGTGATAGGCAGTGATGTAGTGAAATGATCAAAATGACAAGACTGCCAGACTTTACCTGAGGAGATGCCTTGCCAAGAGCTGTGAGAACATCTGACAGGGTTTTCTTGCCCCCGGCCACTCTGCGGGCCACGGACAGCTTCAGCAGGTCTACAAGTATGCGAGCATCATCCACGGATAGCTTGTGGGTAAATTCATCCAGTCCAGTGGGGTATCCACCACCCTGCCCTGCCTCACCCACTCGTGTCACCTCATCTGCTGACTTGAGTGTCTCCGCCAGGATGGATGTCCCTGGGGAAACTCTGGCTGCCAGACTCTGCATGCTTGGAAATGGCATATCGTCTTCATCATCCTGCGAAGGTTGATTAAAGAAAACAACCCGACATGAGTGATGCAACTATAAAAAAAGACCGTTATAAGAACAAACCTGTGTTAATATTACTACTGAATATAAAACATTAAATTACATTCCTTAGTTCAAGATGACATCAAATCTACTCACTCAAATTTGACAAACAGTTTATAATACCACTTTTCATCAAAATTCCTACATCTCATGTTTGAGTTTATACTTCTTCAATTTAAAATTAGTTTGAAGACAGGCTACATTAAGTCAGCTTAGAGAATGACACTCAAAGCCATGAGTTTCCATGGTTTCTACTTTTCTTATATTGAAATGTGGGCTTAACAAGTTTTGAGTTATCCCCATTCCTCTGATGAATTCCAGAGGTGTTATACTGTAGCAATAAGGAGATCAGACTGTTGTGAGCCCACTTGACAATACTCATTATCTCACTCTTACCTCTTTGCCCTGATCTATCATGGAGGCTGCCATGTCACTGACGGCATGCTCTGAGGCTGACAGTAACATGATGGCACTGGTGTCAGGTGAAGGGTTCTGGGAGTATGTCAAGGTCTGGGTCCCACCTGCATCCATGCCCTGGCTACTGTGAGTGATGGACTCCTTGCTCAAAGCCTTCACAATGGCATCCCTGTCAGCAACACAACATAACATCTAATGTAAAGGCATATGAGACAAACTTGGCTGTTACTTTATCACTCTTTGATTAGTCTTGTTCTCATACAATAAAAGCAACTGAGGAGAAGGGGTCCATTTGATAAGGCTGGCTATCACAGAGTATTCTGTGAGGTGACTGAGTACTGAGCTTGTTGAGACTCATAAAGAACTAGTTTCTTTTATGTAATGAGTGCAAACTGTCAAAATCATAGTGCTATGAGGTCATTGAATGTCCTACTTTTCTTGGTAAATAAAAATATCAAGTTTTCAGTAGGTCTGCTACTGCTCACCTGGCATATTTAATCTGCAAAGCATTGAGGACATGGTTGAGAGCTCGTTGTTTTTCCAAAGTTGAATCCATGTATAAAATGATCTTGGACAAAGATGGACGGTTGCTCTTGTCTCGATTACTGACATCTTTTGACGGAATGTTGAATGTTTCCTCCTTTTCATCATGAATACCTGAGTGATAGATAAGCCAGCTGATATGAAGGGCATAAAACACCTATGCTCTCACTTTACTATACTAAAGACAGCAGTATGCAACGTTTAGAATATATGAGTGGAGTTAATTTCAGGCATGAATATATGGTTGATAATGATTCACTGGAGAATATGCAATGATTTCATAATCTGTGTCTGATTAAACACTAGCAGTAAAGACTACACTATAAAATTCCTGAAGTACATAACAAAGTTGAAATAAATCTCAGAATGCCTTGGAAAGGGCCACAGACAAATGGATATCTTTTATGACACTCGTGTAACTGCCTACGACTGTGTTGCCAGCCAAGGTTTACAAGACAGTCTCACAACAGGGAGAAATAATTATATGCATCACAACTAACCTAAAAATGTGGCACCGAGAGGATCTTTCGATGCTGAGAACAAAACAGGTTCATGTGAGGTTGGCACTGAGTAACCAGTTGTAGCCCAAGCCACGCTGTGGGAGGAGCCACACGCCACGCGGGTGATCTTGTATCCCTCTGTGCCCAATACCAAAGCTGCTTTTCTGTTCACTGTGGTGGTGCCGTTGCCTTGTTGGCCATGATCATTGTCGCCCCAGGCCCACACCTGATAACAAACAGGTAAGGAAATGACTATTTCGTTAAAAAGGAACACCTTAGTTCTGAGTTTGATTCACTGTCAAAAGAAGTCTTCAAATAATAATAATAATAAATAAATTTCATATGTGGTGCTTCGATGGAGCAGTGCTCATTATAATTTTGCATGAAGAAATGTCACCC
Organism: Peronia verruculata; assembly: GCA_038406235.1. Taxonomy (NCBI): domain Eukaryota; kingdom Metazoa; phylum Mollusca; class Gastropoda; order Systellommatophora; family Onchidiidae; genus Peronia; species Peronia verruculata. The sequence goes on along the minus strand of JBCAUA010000019.1, from coordinate 361,405 downwards.
ATGTGATCCTACTATTAGTAATGGCTCTTTTCATCTTCCAAGATGAATGAAGCAGTTTCTATTCTGTGTTGATGCCTTAATGACAAGTTTTTCTCTTCTACTCCTGCAGAGTCTTTCATGACTGAATCAAGAAATGTTTTCCATACATAATATCTCTATATAAGTTATAAAGCAAAACATTTATGCATCAAAGTTTGTTCATGTCGCCTCAGCAGAGCATCCAGACACATTCCCCAATACAGATATTTCCATATGTAAAATGACAGTCTTCCACTAACCTGGCCAGTATCTGTGACAGCTAGACAATGCAAGGCACCCACAGAAACATGGACAATTTTCTTTCCTTTCAAACTTTCCACCAGCTGAGGTTTGCGCACATGAGCATCTGTGCCATGTCCCAGACGGAAGTAATCACCTTTGCCCCTATGACAAAAAAAAAAAAAAAAAGAAAGGAAAAAAAATACATTATAAACATGTTCATAGCCATTGTTATATCTAAATGGCATTAGAATAACAAACATAAAATGAATTAATATCTTGTTGTCCATAGTCTATTTCAGGTCAAATCAGTAAAAAAAAAAAAAAGCACATGTATTCTGTAAACATTTAAAGTCTATTGCAATCCATTGTATTGCTTCAATTAAGAGCACAAAGAAATGAGCCTTAGAAAAGATATGTTAAAACAGATAATTAAAAAAAAAAAAAAATAATAATAATTTAAAAAAAAAAAAATCATTTCAACTTCAGATTTTTGGTGGATCCAGCCACCTGGCTAGTTAAATTTCAAGCATTTACCAAAATTCTACAGAACAAAGAAAAGATGACCACACTGACCATGTCCACACTTGTCCATGTTTGGTCAATGCTAGAGAGAACTGGGCCCCACACTCTATCTGTATAACACCCTGGCCAGTCAGCCTCTCCACCTGATGGGGGACATTGCAGCCCTCACTGCCGCCCCGTCCCAGCTTGCCAAAGTCTCCGTCACCCCAGGAGTACACATTTCCTTCATCTGTCAGGGCCAAGGTCTGGGCATCACGACTACCACAAGCCACCTGCACCACTCGCTGGCCAGCTAATGCCATTACCTGTGAGATGAATTCATTGCATTCTCTGTCAAAAACTGTCTGCCTCTTGATGATGAGCAATACATGCAATCTCAATTAAATAAGTTTAACTATTTCAACAATTCTTGCTGATCGCTCTCCATGCATTGACTTGACAGAAACTAAGTGGGTTTTCAAAAAAAAGGTCCCATTATCTTTTTTTTTCCCCCTCATTATTTTTGAAATGGGGATACAATTTTTAAGCCTTGAAATGTCAGAAAAATGTCCAAGAAGTCTCTGTCATAATCAAAGCATCCATAAAATTAAGTTGTTTTTTTTTTATCATATTCACTAAGCTATTTCTTTCAAGGACAAGATCAGTTATTCTTTGCTTCCACTCTTGTTTGGTGTTTCTTTGCTTATCTTTACATTTCATTTTTACTCTGGTTGTCTTTCAGGAAATCCTGTCACAGATTCTGTAATAACAGATCATATACTGACAGTTCTGGTCTTCAAGGAAGGGTGATGTAATTACTTATTTGAGGCACTGATGTAAATTGAAAAACAAAACTATTCGGTTTCACCTGTTTGGGTTTCAGCTGTGTTGTGTTGTCTCCATGTCCCAGTCGGCCGTAGTCTCCCAATCCCCAGGTATACAAATCTCCATTCGATATGATGGCTGCACTGTGGGAGCTGCCGCAGGCAATGTCTCGCACACGCTTTGATTTCAAGGCTTCTATCAACTTGGGGGTGTCACAGTTCCTGTTCAGAACAAATGTAAGTCTGATTGTTTAACATCTTTAGTCCTGGAAATTTCTGTTTTGTGGTACCTAGTGACACAAACTTAGTGAAGGTAATCATTGATTATTATTTACCAATTTCAGGTTCTAATTCCCACAATTGCTTTATCATAAAAGCCTGGTTTTTGTTCTCTCATTTGTGTATATTATTTACCAAGAACTGTACATTCAATTTTCACAATCTCTAGACATCCATGTCATGTATAGCTCAACTTTTGTTTGAGAAACACAAAACAGACTTAGATTTGTCTCGTGACACTCTTAAGTGAAAATGGTACATATTTCTCTTTTTTTTTTTTACTGACAATAATGCAACCAGTAGAGCTGGTATATATAAATATTTTTTGTGGCTACAATATGATATCTGAGATAGGAACAATATTTGAACAAATACCTTTAGAATTTGAAGTTCCTTCAGTATTCCATCCTGAGCAATATACTCAAGTGAATATGAGACATAAGAGATATGTCTAGTCTATTCGCAGTATGAAATTATTTAATGTATTTACAAGAGGCTTCAATCATGGTTATACTGTGAGAAGACTGAATTGATAACAATGAATATGTTCAGACTCACATGCGACTGGAGAGCCCAAGCTTCCCGTCATCCCCCTCTCCCCAGGCAAAGACTTTGCCATCAATGCTGAGAGCCAGGGCATGGCGACCACCAGAATGGACAGCCACTTTCTTGATGACATACTGACTGAGTGCGCTGATCTGACGGGGAACAGACACATTGCCTGACACAGATCCCAGCCCTAGTCGACCATTGGTGCCCTCACCACAGGCATATACTTTCCCATCTTGTGTCACTGAAAGACATAAAACCATTGAAGTATGAAAATGTGACTTCATACCTTTCTCAAAGACACTTTTGATATTTCAATTAACTTATTTGAGTCACGAAAACAAAATTGTTGCTGAATTTATTTCATAAATGCAATGTTGACTCACTGAAAAAGCTACTGGACCAAATTGTTCTGGTAAAATGAATTGTACAGGCTCTAATGAAGGTTTCATGAACATCCATCAGAAACAAATCACATGGTACAGTATGGTCAATGACAAGAAACTTTCCAGTCTTAACTCAAATTCTTATAACAGTATCCCTAAAAATTACTCAAAATGGAAATTGTCTGGAAGCATCTCTGTAATAATGTCAATAAAATGTGTCGGACAGATGGGGAATTAAGACCTTACCACAGAATAAGCTCTTAGAGCCTCCAGCAATTTGTACACAGTTGAGGGCAGACAATGATTCATTCAACATTGGCATCTTAATCTTTCAAAACACAAAGAAATAACAAATCAATTAATTAACAAATTGGCTGCAATTTTACCTTACAATGACACATTCTCACTTGAGATCTCTTTTTATGCTCATATATTAACAAAACTCAATGTTGAAATGTATAATGACAGAAAACTCAGCATGAAACTTTGCTGCTAAGGGAATTCCATAGGTAAAGATAGTGAACATGAATAAAGAGAACATCTCATGATTAAAATTGATTACAATCAATTCGTTTATTTTTGGAGGTGAACATAATATATCTTTTGAGTCACTTAAAATAAACCTCAACTGACCCTGTATACCTACTGTAGAATCCTGCAACCTCAAAAAAGCATGATTTCCATAAAGAGTTTGAAACTTACTTTTAATAAAAAAAAAGGACTCCATCTTTTTTCTTTGAGTAAAAGGACAATGAACTACTTTGTATAACATTACATTCACCTTTGACCCTTTTGGTCCTCCCAGCTGATCTTTGTCATTCAGGCCCCATACAAACACATAAGTCTGGATGTCCTTTGATGATGAAGACTTTCCTTTCTTTGTCCTGGTCACTGGATGACCTGAAGACGTTCGTTGCTGTTCCTCTTCTTCCTCATCTTTGTCCTGGGCCAGGATGGAAAATGTGGTAGGAATGTCGTCATCGTCAGTCTTGTGTCTTGCCGAGATGGAGAGACCATGGATTTTACAGTCAATGCCACTGCTACGACACTGCTTGATGGCAATCTCAATCATGCGGTAGTACTGAAAATACATTTGAGATGTTAAAATAAAAATTGCAGATTCACTACCACAATACCTAGCCTCTCCTAGGAAAAAGAAAGGGCACAAACTGGGAGCAGAAAATGAAGACATGAACATTAAATCTGCAGAAAGTGTTGAAATGTGAATGGACCAAGTGGACCCTTTCAAAATGCTATTCACTTCTGATAAACAAAAAGTAACTGAAATTTGTGTTTTGTGTTTGAAACTAGTTTCCTATATTATCTAAAAAAGGGAACTTATTGCAATTTTTGATTGTTTTAAATATCAATACTACCAATCATTTAGTTAAAATAATGAACCTTTTGCCTGTTTTCTCCTGCCCTTCAGAGGATTCTTTGAAGAAACTTAATTGTTTATGAGGTATGTGAACATGCTTTTGTATGAAACCTCCTCTCACCTCTGTCATATCAGCCAGCAGTGGAATCATAGGATCATCTGAGGTGGAGTGCACAGTTCTCAATTCCTTCAGATTGGCCACGGAATCTCCGCCACTGATCACAATGAGGGATGGAATGTAGCTGGAGTCAGCTGGGTCCACACGCATGTTCAGCCGACTGATCACCATATCTGGCTGCATCTCCAGGCGTATCCAGTGCTGGAAATTGAACATCCAACACATAATAAAGCATTCGTATTCAGATTTATATAACATTATTTGATCTCTCACTATTAGATCTGACTGCAATAAGGGTGGAAAGAACTTATATTAACGATCTGTCTGTTAAAGACTTAAGCACCACATTTTTTTAACAACAAACAACTGACATTCATATTCAGAGAAAAGACCAAGACAACACTAATTCTCCCTGAAAATCACTGTGACCATGCTTGCATCCTCAACTTACAAATGGACAAAATGAAATGTTATTACTTAAAGCAAAATCTCTTGACATGTAAAGGTAAAACAGTACAAATGCACTTTCAAACAAAGGACATAAACACAGAATTTGGAATCTACTAACTTCTGATATCAATGATCATATATCACACACTCTTGTTGATGTTATGTCTTGGGACAAAGTGTCTGTCCTTAATTATACAATAAATAATCACAATCCTCGGTTTCTTTATTCTCGTTCTCCCAAATGCAACACTGATTTGTAATTAATCATTGAACAGTGGAAGTAAGCAAATTAGACTTAACCCTAAAGTAAGATCAGTCACATTTACCCACCTTTCCTTGGGTTCCATGACTCTGCCAGTAATGTCCCTGTCCATCGTACAGATGGTGGGCCTGGTCCTCTCTACTGGAGACAGTCAGATTCTTCACACAGGCATGCCAGTTGTTGACAGTTGAACCTTTAGGTGTCTGAGAGGCCTGGATCTTGTTGTTATGCCGGCCTGGTTTACCAGCAAAGCAGGGATCACTGCCTGCAACAGATAGAGAATGTGAAAAAAAAAAAATTAGAGTCTCAATTTCAACTGCGGAACAGAATCTGTCTTTGAAACAATTTATAGGTTTAAATGTTAAAAGTGTCTAAGCATGCTCCTATAGGAAGATTTTGGGTGTCAGCATGCTAAGAAATGCTTCAGTTTGGAAAATGGACGGGAAACATACTGAACACTCTTAACTGTAGAATCCTAAAGTATACCTTTGAATAAGGCCACACCTTCAAAAACATATTTTAACTGCTGATTTTAATGCATGTTTTTGATGCAATGTGAAATCTTAGATTTCTACCATGATACATTTGCTGCTGTTATGACCAAAACACAATATAATAAACAGAACAAAATGAAATTCAAAACAGAAATTTCAGAAAACATTTTCATTTCATTTGCATACCTGGCTCCTGTATTCTGTTGAAGGGATGCTTGTGTGAGCGGCTCGCCTTGAAACAATTATCACACAGATCAAAATCCTCACAGGTTTGACAGTGGAATCTTGGACCAGTGATGGGGTTCATGAAACAGATGGAACACCTGATGGACAGGACGAAAGACACTTTTACTAAAAGTAATTCAGTGTTATTAGGTAATTACCCACAAAGTATCATGCATCTTTTGAAAATTCATTTTGGCCATATCATTTCAAATCTAATAGCAAATACATCAAACTATTTCTGAGAATTTCTAAAGGATAATAGTGCTAATGTTTAGCATCTGTATTTCAAGAGTTTTTAAAACCACTGATGCAATCATGAAGTAATTTTTCTATAATTTTCCCTGATTGCAAATAAGGGAAGGTATATTTCTTCACTGCCATAAATAGAAGACTCTTGGAAAAGTCATAGAGTCTATGCTTTTTCTCTCTAGCTGGTCGAATTTCACATTTATATTTGGATCCTTGCACCTCAAATTTTGACTGTTAATCTCTCACTGATTTTTTTTTTTCTCTCTTACATTTTGGTTTCTTGAAAATGGTTCAAAATGTGTGAAATATGACCTAAGTACTGAGCATTTTAGGATCTTCAATTGGTACATCAAATCTATGAAATTCATTTCTCCTAAACAGCCATGTTTTGACAAAGATAGTCTTTCATACGAGATATGAGGGTGAGTGCTGGGCACCAATTCCATCTCAGAGATGACTCCTGTCCAGTGAGGCTGTTGGGCGAAATCTACTGTGATGTCACGCCCATTGGGATTAATTGCTGAAAGTGAAAGGACATACACAAAATTATCGGCTGGTATTAACAAATACTGAATAAAACTTAGAGATGACAAATGTCAGATAACAGATTTTAGGCGTGTCATGTGTTCAAAATGGCTTTTCACTTAGGCTATCAGAAGATGAAATTGCTGCACTACATATACTGCATTATATATTACCATTAATCTCTGGTAATGATTGTCAGATTTATTTACCACACAGCACCAACCTGAAATCTAAAGTATTTCACAAATGTAATTATTTGTTCTAGGATAGCAATATGAAAGTAAAAAAGAATGCTATGAAAGTAAAATTGATGAGAAGATATTTTTGAAATGTTACCGGTGACGATGCCAATGCTAGAGTGTTTGACAGATCCCCATTTATAGGTGGGCTTAACCACTGATGGCTTGACGCGGACTTTGTCGCCCACCTTGATAGTCTGACCATTGTCTAAGAAAATGGAAGAAACAAGAAAAAAAATTACATTAATTCAAAGTCCAACCCTTTCTATCAGTAGACACAAATTTATGTAAAAAGGGATTAATTGTGAGTTTTTAGTTTTACTTTAAGGGAAATACTAAACTACATCTTACATAATCAATGTACACAAAACAAAATAATCATGTCTTGGTCATTTTCATAAAGTACAATGATTCACGACATCATGCTCTTTATAATTTTCTTTTATCTTCCGCAAGATGGTTACATTTTGAATCCTAATCTAGAATTTATTCAAGGCCAAGTGACATTTGATAGTATAGAGATGTCTCCTGTCTGAAATAAGTACTGATAAAATAAGAATCAAATCCTGGAATGCAATTTACAATAAGCTGGTAGACAATTACTGATAGCTTTTTCAATACCTTGGCAAAAAATAACTTTGCCTGAAACTGATGATAGAAACAGCTTTCATGCATCATAGGATCAATATTAATCTATTTCATTTCATGAAATATAATAAGTTTACAATTCTGTCTCAAAACTTTCATTTGGTGTTGGCATTTTAACTGTTGTGGTATATCTGATGATAGATAACGTCTTAGAGGTCACTCACCAATAGCGGTGTTTGTAAAACCCAAGATCTCTACGTGAATGTAGCGCACCCAGTAGGTACCACCTTTTCTCTGCCAGTAAGCCTGGATGTTTAGTTCATGCAATCCGTCCTGATCAAGCTGAGAATTGTTCAAGTATAAAAGTTCAAGACAACCATGGATAAAAAAAAAAAAAACACACGATATTTTGCTACATCTTCTAAAGTCAAACCCATTCAGTTGATAGTGATAACAATTACCAAGTACAAAACACCATGTAGCAAAGGCGAAAGTTCACTTCTTTGAAAAAAACAAAAAAAACATCTTAAGTTTACTGTGCTCTGACAGAATATCAAAAATCTCTCTTAAAGGCAACAGTTAGACTAAACAAATTCATGGAACTTACCACCTATTCAGGTACGGCACTCTGCTGACAATGATTAGGTAGCATTTAAAGTTACAGATAATGAAATTGAGTTCAGTTGTACAAGTTAGAGAGTTACTGATGGTTAAGGAAAGTCAAGAGTAAACTAAACTAGCTAAAATTGTATACAAGAGAAGGGAAAGGTATGAGATCAATTTGTTCTTCTCCTACCTTTGTGACTTTGCCAATGTCACCTTGATGCACTTCCTCATAAGTGCGGCAACATCTGACCATCATGCCTAACTGGATCTTCTGTCTGACATAGACGGCATAATCATCTGTATTGACAAAATCACTTCTCTTCTTGAAGTCTGAACCACAGGGTATCAAAACTGGCTCAAGAGCTGGGGTCTGCTGGAAAGCAGATAAAAAGAAGCATTTAGGGTCTTTTGTGCAAAGATAGTGATCATTCATGAAAAATCATAAACATAAAAGACTTAAGACACTCTTCCCTTGCACACTAATGGTTTACTAAAAATGAACAAATCAATTTTCAACATGCTAGTATGATATGCAATTTTCAAACAGACATCACCATTATGAATATACACTTGCCCCTTGTAGCTCATTCTGTGAGGAACAAGATCTCACAGGTTTTTCATATAAACTCTTGCTTTTGTGGGCGAAAATAGCAATGTAGAATCTTGTGGTCAACATTGCACTGATCACAATAAGTCAAAAACAAAAACAGAATACAAAATACTAGCCCATTTCTTTCATTGTTATATCTCTATTTCACTTGGAGGTAGAGGTGGGAACGAGTTATATGAAATGAGGGTGCAAATTCTGTCCTAGTCACAGTAACAGTACAAGATAAGAAAGGACAAGGGAAAAAGTTTTACGGATGGGAAATTAAAGAAGAAAGAAAAAAAAAAAAAAAAAACTCCATCCAGCTCACATCTAGTGCTTCATATTCATCATATCCATCAGAAACTGAGTCACTGTCTGAGTATCCATCCTCGGATGACCCCATGTCTGTATCGGAGTCCTCATTCCCTGAGCTGGGATGTTCTAGTAGCCAGCTGACTAAAGCCTCCACTGTTGGACTGTCTGCACTGGACAGAAGACCACCACCTGTAGGATAATAACAACTGAAGTTGAAATTTCTGTTTTTTTGTGCACATGACAGACAGCAAAGAAAAATTAATGCAATTTTTTTTCTATTAGTTTTGTTGGCCTCAAATACTCAGAGTTATTGGAGCAAGTACATCAAAAATGACATGCAATCTAGGTAAAACTGATCAGATGTCAAAGGGGCTTCATAGGGAAAATAGAACTTACAAATCATAGAGTCACAAAAGATGACTTTGAACATGAATGAGAGTTATAGCCAAACAATGTCCTCACTAAAGCCAATTAAGATTCATTTTCCTTTCCACTGGTGACACCAGGCTCATAGTGACATGTTAAGCAAAAAAACCCAAACAACCGAATCCTATCCTTATGAGGTTATAGTGTTGTATTATGATCATGTACTTATATAGAGAAACATCACAGAAATTAGGCTAAGGCTTGAAACTGTGCATAGGTAGACTCACCCAGAGCTTTCACTGCTGTCTCTACACGTTTACGACTGAATCCCATTTCCACCAGCTGCACCACAATGGGTGAGGGTAAGGGCTGTGGTGGCTTCATTTTCCGCAGCTTCTGTAGCCTCGCCACAATGGAGGACTGTGGTGGTGGGATGTAGCCAGGTCCCAGGCTGCTGTTGGAGGGGCCTCCCACTGCACCTGTGGGTGCATTTGTGGCCGAAGCCAGTCGTGGCATGTTGATAAAGTCATCATCTTCCTCATCACTGCTCTCCTCATCACCAGCCAAGTCGGATGGTCGCTGGCCCAGTTCTGCGGTCAAATGCTGGCAGGCAGACAAGGCTGCACCCTATCAAAAAACAATACAAGCACATAGTGATGTTAATTTTCAATCGCTTAAGAAGAGTTTCAAATAACCCACTATCTGAAAATGCTGGCAATACCACTAAGTTTCACTCAGATTCAACACGAGGATGAAACATACTGCTGTACTATAGTCTGACTGCAACCTTCCAATTCTAAACAGGAAATCTCAGTTAGAAAATTTCTGAATAAGGAACAACATGAAAACAGTCCTGTCTAACCTCCATCTCTTCCACAGAGAAAACAGCTTTCAGTGGTGACGGTTGAGTGGCGGTCATAAGCAGTTGTTGCATCAGCGTGACACGAGCAGGTCCATCCACACTGCTTTCCTCTTCCCCTGGCACAGTTGAGTCAGGAGAACTTGTGTCGGTTGGAATGCTCTGGGACAGGATCTTTCTCAGGACATCCTGTCGACCAAACAATTTGGCCATGGCTCGCAACAAACACAAGCGGATGTATTGTTTGCGTAATTCTTTGAAAGTCAAGTGGTTACCTAGAGAGAGAAAATGTTACACAAAGAAGTACAATTTACATTCATAGACCTGAATATGTATAATTAATGCTACATCTGAAAAGTCCATGATGTTTAGTATCACTGGATATCCTTACTCCAATCATAATTTTGTACAAAGCTGTTCTAAAATCACACAAGCCTGTGTAAAGTCTTCTTTTTTTTTTTCCTATGAGCTTTGCTACAAAAAACTGAATAATGATCAATGTTACAATACCAGTTATTCTAAAAATGAAAAAGAACAGAGGAGACCATAACAAAATCTACTCTCTTATTTCTGTTACTGAAAATTATCTAAAGCTTACCACTCATGCCCTTTGAAACTAGCCATGTTCTATCTTCCATTCCTAATTCTGTGTACGTCCTATTTCATTCATAAAAATTTCACTTAACTTGTAGTCACTAAGAATAAATGAAGTCACTCAAACAATTCCTATGGATGAAAAGTGATTTTTTTTCCTTCAATGTCATGGCTTTATTCTGAAATTTACTTAATGTGGAAAACCCTTATAATGATTTTTTACTCTCGGTGATTAACCAGTTAAGTTACCCAGAGAATCAATGCTTCCTGTGCTGGTGGCAAGGGGAGCCCTGGGCGTGGCATCTTTGTCTCTGTCTGTCCTGACAGCAGCACAGGCCAGGCTACACAGCAAAGCCCAGTTACAGAGAGTCTCATCATTTAGGGGCATCTTCTCCACATGGAAATCCACCAGAGGAATCTGTGAACACCACATAATGCATGAGAATGAGAAAGCAAAGAAATTGTTTATTCTTAACAATTTCACTTTTCTTTCCCATTAAAAAATTATTCCACATGACTATTTCACAATATTATGATAAAACAGACAATAATCACGGGACATTCCTTTAAATAGCAGATATGAATATGAAATATGATTAAAATTATATATCATGAAAAAATCAGTCTATTGTCAATTTTTTTGGGTATAGATTTAACAATAGACAGGGAAATAGCCCAATATGTTAAATTTGTTTGAAACCCCAAAAACATTCAACTCATTTGAACTGATCCCAAGACATGTTACTATCAACTTGAATACAGATCAACACATGAAGTATAACTGTTTAGAATGAAATCATAAATTTAATCACACTATAGTTGATCAAGCTCTGTAAGATAAATAGGTTTTAGCTGGTTTCAAGCTATCAGATGTTATACAAATATAAATGTGCGCCCAAAGCCTTACCACAGTCAGTTCTGACAATCTGCACAGTCCGGTTTTGCCTGAGTGAAACTGCACAAGTAGCTTCCCTTTGCTGGTGATCTTACAGATGGTGCCCAGGCCATGCTCTTCATGTCTCACAAGGCTGCCAAGTCGAAGTCGAGAATCCACACCACCAATCACAGCCAGGGCTGCCATCATAAGAGCTGTTTGACTGCTCTCACCTTCCACTTCAATCTACCAAGAAATTAGACAGAAACATTTGTCATAAGCAATGTGCCTACGGCACATATATGTCAGGCCTACTGTGACAAAAACCTTGGAGATAATGAATTCAAAAAGATCTATCAGTATTTTTCATAGAGACAGTGACTAAATTAAGTATTTGAATTAAAGTATTCACTAATTTCCATATTATCCTTGTCAAAAGTTCCAGTTCAGTGAAGCTACTATAGAACGTCTGCTCAAATCCAAGATACTAACACACAAGATCTGCTCTGTAATACCTCATATTTGACTAAGCACAGAGCTAGAAATCTCTGACGGAATGTTTGCACCCCTTGCTAAAAACAGAACAGTCATATATGTTACACTCTACAACGAAATCTCATAACAATAGTAGAATACAAGATTTCAGGAAAAACCTAGCATCAAATTACATCAGCATTTTCCTACGTCATAAATCATTAACACTACTCACTTAGTCACTGCTGCTAATATTTGGAGGACATCCAAGTTCAACAGGCTCACAGTGAAGAATTGCAGTCATACATTTTCTACCCACCATAATAGGATCAAACTTATGAACACTGTCAAGTGCTTGTACCCTTTGCTAAAAATAGCCACAGGGATTTCCAGCCTTTCGCTTGGTCGGAACAAATCTATTTTTAATATCAAGACCTTTTACATATGTGTCATGCATCAACATTTTCTATGAACATAATTTGTCCACTTCCCTCCATCAAAAGAATGTCACAATGAAGCTGTTTATTGCTTTCAATGCCCGTTACTTACATGATGTGTTCTCCTCTCTCCCAGCAAGGCAATGATGTTTGGCAGTTGGCTGGCAATGTATCTGTTGACAGCTCCATTCCACACTGGCAGGGTGTGTAGCCTGCGGATGAGGGCAATGACTTCCTCGGCCATGGTGCTGGTGTATGTGGCTGTCACTGACACAGGCACACTGTGCTTCTTGTCCTCAGAACTCTCCACTGAGAACACATCAACACAAACATATGATCAAAACATAGTTCACTCTTTAGCAGAGAAAAGAATGTAATTCTGTGAGATCCCATTGTTTCCTCTCTTTTTGAAACCAGTGACTCACAATAGTTATTGCATGCTGGATACCAGAATTGTTACTTTCAATGAGTATCAAGTAGATTCCAAACATTTATCTCTATCTCCAAAGTTCCACAGTTGTCAGGGGTACAACTTCAATGTGGTTAAAATGAAAGTGATGCAAATAGTTTAATTCAATGAGATATCAGAATTAAATGACAATATTTCCTGTGGACAAATAAACTATTCGTATTAACACATTATGATACAGATCAATATGGCATCATTATCATCTAGTGGTAGCATGATATAGATAAAATGTTAAATAGCTTTCACTATGGCTAGAAACTAATCACCAAATTCAGGCATAGGTTTTTGGTCACATGTTTATCAGTTAGACATGTTTTGATTGGGCATGTCTTACTTGATGAGATCAAGGTCATGTCAGTAGCACAGCCAATGAGGATGGTTCCTAGAAATGAGAAGAGTCTGTCCACCAACTCGACTACCCGTGAGCCATCAGCGTAGTGGTCCCAGGAGGGCAGCACAGCTCGCAACAACTTCAGGATTAATATCTGGGGGCATTACAAAGCATAGCCATCAACATAGTCCCTAATAAAATTCACAGACTATCAAAGAAAAAGATCTCAATGAACATAATTATGAAGTATTTTATATTACAGATTTTTCATACAAGGATGACATGTACACATTTAGCTGTAGGGAGCAGCACTCAGTTGTAAAGACAGACATTTACTGTCACTAAGAAATCTTCCATTGAAAAAAAAAAAAATTAAAAATTATAATCAGCAACAAAATCTACTTTTTTATGACAATGGATATAGAAATAAATGACATAATATCCACTCATGATTTGAAGACTGAGAATAGTTTATATTAGTTTTGAACCATGATTAAGATTCTTCTGTATTTTCAGTTCCTGCGATTCACTCTTTCAATTCTGTCACTCTTTCACTCTTCAGTCTTTCTCATCAGATGACCTGTCCAATTTTCCTCATACTATATTTATGCCCAATCCTTATGAATCTCCTCTTTCTTTCCTACTGACCTGTCTGTAAATGTTTTTAGAGTATTTTGAGCTGTGGTCCTCCTCTAGGATCTTCAATAGGAGAGAGATCCACCTCGGAGAGCTGAGAGCCTGGCACAGGAGGCTACTGGTAGCAATGCTGCGGACAAAGCCCAGAGTGCACCAGCGAACGTGTTGCTGGCTTGCAATGTGCGCTGTGGCTGAGTTGGTGTCTGGAGAAGCAAAATAAACATGAGTGAGTCTTTATTTTTTTTTTTTTCTTGATGATCAAAATGTCATGAAAAAAAACCAACAACATAGATAATTCAGCAGGCATTCCCAGAAATATGGTGCAAAGATTGGTAGGACAAAAATTGTTAACCCATGAAATGGTGATGATGCTTCATAGTTTGTATCCAAAATGCATGTGAGAAAGAATAATTTTGACTGAGAGAATTGTTGGCATGTTGCTGCTGGCCTGCCTGGTTTATTCACCATCCGTTGTAAGAATTCATTTGCTTTTGTGACTGTACAAATACATAAGAGTTCACTTTCCACTTCTTTAGAAATGTTATGTGATAAATGCAGATGAAAATGGGCAACAAATTCATGGACATATTTTCATAGCATTTGATTAGCAAAATTTATTACTGTTCAAATCAGCTACTGTCACTGGCCTCACTAATGCACATATGAGGTAAGATGGCTCTTGATTTGAATAATTTAAAAACCCCCAAACCAGCCTGAGTATACTTTGAGCGAGAGCCAGCAGGCCTGAGTTGAGCAGTAGGCGCAGACTGTTGGAATAGTGCTCAGCTACCATTATGACGTTGGATAAAAATGGACTCTTGATAATAATACTTTAATAAACAGACATCCATGTTCTGGCATCCATTGGAGGAGCAACCATCGAACACGGTGTTGCCGATGAGCGATGAGTGAGTAAAACAGACATTTATTTTCTACTGTCTTACTTGGTCCATAGTTACAGCCAGCGTCCACAATACTGAGCATGAGACCACAAAGGGCTGCAACTGCCTCTGGCTGAGCATTCTCTGCATGAATACCAGCACACAGCGACAGAGTTTTGAGTAGTCCAACTGTTGACCTCCTGATCAGGCTGGTAGGGTGCTTGCTTTCAGCAGGACCTTTCTCTGGTGTACAGAAAAATTCAAAACCAATGATCCGTTGATCCTCAGAATATTAAAGATGCTCATATGATAAATATGTAAAGAAATGTTCAGTAAATAATGAATGACAGAAAAGGGGACCGATAAATTAAAAGCTGATATAATACCAAAACAACAAAACAAAATAAAAGCAAAATATCAAACACAAAGAAATGAAGGAAGATATGCCAATATTTAATCTTATTGTTAATTCCACATCTGCTTTCATTTTGTACAAATCTAATACAAACTCTGTACATAAATTCAATTAGAACAAATATTTCTCATTTATCAGTTTAAGATGACATCAGGCTTATCTATTCCATTGCTTTATGGAATAATGAAAGTCTGTGGGGACAATCTTCACAACTGTGATAACTTCTTTGTTTGTTTTTTTTTGTTTCTCCATTTCCATAAAAGAAAATCTGTCTTTTTAATATTTATCACCATGTACAGTTATGTCAAAACACTATTTACTGAAAATAGAGTATTGAATAAATAAAGAATGACTAAATTTTGTACTGTACAATTCTGGTCAATGCATTCACACAATATCCCTCCATCAGTATCAATATCTTACCACTAGATGACTCCTCTTCTTCATCTTCCTCCTCATTGTCGGTGACCTCTGGCATTTGTGCCAGCTTGAGGTCATATTTGCCCTCTTTGCCCATCCGATAGCTGTTTGTGCTGCCTGTGTCCCACTGCACTCGGATCCAACCGTCCTCTCCCAGCTCTCCTATCACATGGCCCAGGCTTGGGGGTGGCCCATCCTGTTAGGCAAAACAACGAACATAGCACATGATTTGCTTGCCCAATTCATTTCAACACGTTATTTTATCAGGAAACAATTTTGCAAGGCACAGTAATAGGTGGTCAGAAATCAGAACCACAAAAAAAGAAATGAGAAAATGACATCTAAGAATGGACAGGAATGGGACTGGCTTAATGTCAAAGAGCAGCAGAAACAGAGAGGTTTGGAAGAGATTTGTGGCCTTTTATACACTGACATGATGACAGAAATCATGGAATAGGGATATGGAGATAAAGATGATTCTACATGATCATGGAAAAGAAAAACACAGCAAACAACAGTGTGCATGCCTATGGAACTGTAGAACATGAATGTTCTGTCCAAATACTTTTTTTTTTTTTTTAAGTTCAGTTTCACCAAGAATGGTATTTCTGCATGCACTTATGTCCATGTTTGAGACACAAAGCGGTAGCTAGTGATTCTGCTTCATCCAGATCACTAAGGCTAATGGTAATCTGTTTATCAGTTGGTACTATTTTTTTTCTTGAGTGAAAGCAATTGTGTGCAAACAGAGCAAATTAGGTTCTCCACATCAGTTTTATCTATATCAACTATATTCCTGGATCACTCGGGCAGATATCAGCTATCTTCCTTAGTCATTCCTTTGAAACCTCAATTTTTTTTTTCAGTCTTTCGAGTTGAAACAATTACGACTGAAACAATTAACTAACTATTGATGATGAATAATACATAAATAGACAAATTACTAACGGTTACAGAATTAAGTGTATGGGCTCAAAAGATATTCTCTGATTACTCTCAGTAAATCATTTTGTTTTGACAAATGTGCCATTTGTTCTTTCAAGTTTGTAACGAATCATGGTTAAATATATTGTTACGTTGGGTACACTTGTGTGCATTAAGAACGCTGTTTAGCAAATCGTGATTGTTTACACTGAGCCTATGCAAGTGTATGTGCATACCCTGGCCCGTGGAGATATTGTGTCACCAAACATGTGTGAGATACTTTCTATGCATTTTGTGCAGAATGGTGTAGATCTTGTGTGTGCATATTACGTCATGATGTATACTGCTACGCCACGATTTTATGTTTGTTTGTACCGGATGTGACCCAGAGAGAATGCTTTAGCAACGACTAGAGGCTTGTGGAAAATTCCAGTAAGAAAGAGAGAGAGAGAGAGAGAGAGTTCTTTTTTAGAGGGGCCAGCATCAACACATGTATAACGGCACGAGCAGAGAGCAAGGTCGTCGCAGTAAAAAAGTAGAGTGCAGAGAGAGCTGTGTGCATCGGAATTAGACAACTGCTGAAATGTGTATTACATCAAGCACCTGCAATAAATTCTGTATTGTTTGGAGTTGGAGATTCCTGTCGTTATTTCATCACCACTGTGTGCGTCTCATCTGTATCCACCGCCTGATGACCACTTACAAATGTCACGACTCATACCCATTCAACATCAACACCCAGAACGTTCGTGACAGTGACGAAGTGAAGGATTTACTGAGAATGGCTGATTTGCTGAATAATATGAAACTATTGTGCCCATTTGTGAGCTCGGGGGCATTATCTTATTTCATCTCATCTTAAATAAACCTCATGTCAGAGTGTTCAAATCAATGTCATGTATTATTATAGTCATAAATAATAATGTCTACTCTATCTCAGATAAGATTCTTATAAAAAAAATATATACATGTACAGTATATATTTTTTCTTTCTCATCAGAGACCCTCCCCCGACGCCGACGCCGACCAAACACTCCACGATCAGTTCCCTCAGCGGAATCCCTTCCTTTCATGCCAGCTGGCCCTCGAACTCTAATCCCCAGGCTTGGACTTATGTCAGCGTGGACAAACTTCTCAGGGACATCGAGAGATCCAGGCGGGAAAACCCTAATCACTCTTGGCGTGACTTTGCCTCCATTTCAACCAGGTACTCCACGAGACGCCTGTAGCCTACGACGTCTGGCCTGCCGTGTAGCTGTAACCCTACACACGCTGACATCTGTGACTCGGCCATGCTAATGCTCTCCGCCATATTGTTTTGGAGCGATCTTATTATAGACCTCTACATCTTCCCTCAAAGAGCGGCTTTATGAGGAATATGCAGGCTACTAGGAGCCTATACAGTATACATATCAACACTTCACATTCTCTGATAAGAATAATAAGTACATGTAATTTGGCTTTTTTTTTTCCGACATTCGGAAATCATGTCGATAGTTTGAAGCATGCACGCAAACCGACAACCCCTAAAATTATTGTTTTATAAGACAGTACAATTGGCATGGCCTTCGGAGAGCTATGTCGATCGTCTGAACTTGGCACTACAAAGAATTCCTCATGTGGCAGCATGTCAGTAGTATGTTTGTGAACATATCTACTGGATCTGATTCTGTGGCTCTGATTCTGAGACGTTAACGCTATTGACCATACTGGATATCCCTACAAAATAGACAGTATTACGTTCGATAGTGCTGCAGTCTTCCGGGAGCTACGCCAACAGCTAAGAGGGTAACACAGGAGTACATTCATCGAAAACTTGTGTGTCCACCGGTGCTACTTTTTTTGTTTACAACAAAGTTACCAGCTACATGTAGTGCCTCTCATCTGACTCGTTCAATTCTTGCCCACACCGTGCCACATTTTATTCAAATGCCTTCCATAATCGTAACTGGACTTTCATGATTTCACCCCTATGAAATGCCACAAATTATGAATTTCTATTGGAATTGTATCTCATAGATTCCAAGAGACGTGAACAAAATTACATGCACAAGTATCATTTTATTGTGTATATGCGTGTGGTCATGGATCTTTCTTTTTTTTTTTTTTAAAGTGTTGTTACTACTTGTTGAATTATGCTATACATAATATTTCCCAGGGGCTTATCATTAGACAACTGACACTAAAACGATTGATAGGAAAAGAATTTCAATTAAGAGGCAAGGCATGTTCAGTTCGATTTCTAATTTAGTGATATTCAAGAATGTCAAATTGTTTTCACAAAAAAAAATCTGAAAAGTCCTGTATCTTGCAATAAGCTACTCGCAGCCAAGTTTTATAATATTACACAACATTTAATAACGGTAGGGCATCAGAGTTAACCGCAGTGTACAGTTATTCATATCCTACATCAGATTAAGTTTGGGTAAAACTGCAGTACATACATATAGGCTAAATGTCTGTGATCCCAGAAAAGTGCGGCAGCATTTGCCGCACTATTCGCCGTTTTGACCTTTTTTTTCCCCATTTTTGGGCATTTTTTAACATTTTTGGGGCACTTTCGTGAATTTTAATGATAGAAGTCAAATAAATTCTTTGTTCATATCAAGATTTTTTAATTTAGCGAACCATTCTAACCTGGTACAAAACAAAATAAACAAGTTTTGTGTCGACACCCTATCGATATCCCATGGTTACCGATCATAAAGACAATGTGCCGTTGCTTACTTCTTCGAGACAAATGGGAAAGCCGCAGTCGAGTACGTCCCCCTCTGGCCCGATATCATACTGATTTGCCTGGTACGTCATGAAAGTGTTTCGGTTGCACGTACCGAGTACGGATGGAAATCGCCGATATCACGGTTCCCCAATCCCTCTAATGGTTTCTTTACTGTTGTGACTATAATAAATCGACCTCTACAAACAACTCAAGTCAGAACATAAACAATCGTCTAAAAGACGTCTACAATCGCATCAAAATGACTGAGAAATGCCATTGTGTGTCCCTTGTTATTCCAAATACACACATGAAATGGGTATTTTATCGGGTGGGGAGGCTGAAGGAGGCGAATATAATGATTCTGGGTCAGAATATCTGAGTGAGCCAGAACCGGGCTCTGAGACATCGAGATTGAGTAGTAACGATGGATTAGCCTGACCTCGTCTCCTCGATATAATATACATTTGATCTGAATCTAAGCCTAATGCTATGGAGAGGGGCGACAATATTTAAATAGTGAGGGGGCTAAGGAGAAAGCACTGAAGACAAACGGATTTCCAGAAAAAAAAAATCAAATCTAGGCCTGCCTTACATAGCCAGTGTGAAGATATGGCCCTGAAGAAGCCTAGTGCGCTGACGCAAATGGCTACCCAGCCAAGCCCCAAATCAGTAACTGTCGTCGTCTGTTATTCTTTTGACTTTCATAGACAGATGACCATAATGTGTGTCGATTACTCAGAGCCGGACAAGCACCATACTACCTATAGATTGGTCAACCTTAACTCTAACTCTAACCCATTTAAGGGGGGGGGGCGGGTCCTGGGAGTCATTTTGGAAACCGCCGGGGAGAGACGATTTTAATCATTACCATTGGTTTTGCCATGCTCAAATTAGAAGAAAACGATCGAAAAAAATTTGAAATCAATCATGGTTGCCTTGGCAAACGGCCGCCATCTTCTATTTTGCTACCCAATATTGCGTAACTTTCCCTTCGATAAGCTCTGCGATCTGAACTTTTCCAACCGATGTGCTTGTGATTTTGTCTGCATATTTTATCTTTCCATATTTAAATTGCAGCGGCATAGCTTTTTTATAAAGTTCTTAGGGGGGGGGGGTGTTCTACAATTTTTGTTTTAAACTGGTATGTAAAAAGGTCACGGATTTTTCAAACATTTGACCCCAAAAGTCAAATTTCTCAAAAACTGAAAATGTTATCGAAATCCCTTCTGACAAATATTTAGATACTGTTTTGTTCTGCATTCACATTCACGCCAAATTTCATGATAATCAGCCCAGAAGTAAAAAAGGGGATAGCATATTTGTTTTGAAAAACAACATTTTGAGAAAAACTCAAATTAATGCATTTTGAAAGAGAAAAATACTCAGAAAAAGTTTTTTTATCGGGCTCTCAAACTAATATCATAATTCAATTGTTTCACGTCTAAAGTTCTCTCACTCTCAGTGACTTCTAAGCTTACGACTTAGTTTGTTTTTTGCTGGGCATCTGCTCATTTTTCAGTCTTTTTCGCTCTCTTGTCCCTATCACTAACGGCCTACCGTGGAGCAGTTTGAGGGCTATGTTATGGGAAGCCTATATATATATATTGTCGAGCTGTCATTGAATATCGAGCCCCGACTGAGCCAGGGACTGCTTGTTAGTGATATTGGTCAACCAGTGAATGAAATGACTACATGTACCCTTTCAAGGCCTTAGAATGGACATATCAGCTTGTATCTGCTATCTTTATTCGCAAGAGGCATGACTTTCAAGACCAAAGTAAAGCTTAGCCCAAGAACGAATCTTTTCAGCAAAAACCCAAGTTTAAGACCCCCCCCCCCCCCCCACGCCCTCCCTCTACCAAACCATAACCTAATACTAACCTTAATTAAGATTAGATAATGTAATGTGTCTATGGATTTGCCATAGCTAAGTACTATTATGATAAATCTATCTAATTATGCATCCCATTCCCAATTCCTTGTATGTTCGATTTGGATCCGCAAGCGATAAGTGGGCACGGCGATACCTTTGAATTCACTTCATTATTGTAATGTTATGTATTATTAATATTATTATTATTATTGTGGAGGTTACTGTTAGATGTCTCTTGCTGCTGTGACATCCAATTTGTTTACATCATACATGTAAGCTTATATTTGATTCTTTATTAGTTTATACTTAACACCATACTTGCAGGTCATCAATTCTGTTTCATGTGCATAATTACTAATACATACAAGTACATGTAGGTTGTAGGCCTACATGTACTACAAGTAAATTTGTTGTGCTCTTTTGTGTTCATGATTGTGTGAATTATGGAAATGCTGTATTGTGTTTTAATGAACAATGTAGGCTAATCTACACTATGTATTTGATCATGGCCATACTTATTTATACATGTACCGGTATTATATTATCATTTATCTGCCTGCCTCTCTCTCTCTCTCTCCTTTTTATTTTTTCGTTTATCATTGTTAGTCTACGTCCGTAATCTACACGAACACAGAACTGTTATAGAGCTGTGCAACGAGGTCGCCCAGACGCTCGCCGCGTGTAGCGGGGCTACACATTGGTGGACTGGAACTATAATACTTAGCGTTGAAATTAGTCTTCTATTGACGATTACAAGAGAACCAGGAAACTTTCAAATATGCGGTTTTCGCCAAAAATTGAGGAAAAATATATAGTATAATCATACCGTATAAAATTCTCGTTTATTTTCATCGATTCATTCCTAGGGCTCCAAAATAGGAATGAATCGATAAAAA
>JBCAUA010000019.1:308951-324102 GCA_038406235.1 Peronia verruculata | reverse complement strand
TTGACTTCATCCCCTG
This sequence comes from Peronia verruculata, assembly GCA_038406235.1. Taxonomy (NCBI): domain Eukaryota; kingdom Metazoa; phylum Mollusca; class Gastropoda; order Systellommatophora; family Onchidiidae; genus Peronia; species Peronia verruculata. The sequence goes on along the minus strand of JBCAUA010000019.1, from coordinate 324,086 downwards.
TCGCTGGTCTCAGTTCATTGAACAAAAACAAACATCTCTCTATGACTGGTGCACAGACTTCCTTGTAAGATCTGCCTTGGTCTTGGTGAGCCTGTCATGAAGTGCACAATTTTGTCACAGAAACTTCATGTGATGATCCGTTATAACTGTAAACATATCATTCTTCATTCCTAATAATAAAGAATGCTACCAAACAAAGAAGAGGAAGTTAAAATATGAAAAAAATTAACATTTAATGCAGTCATGTTTCTACTGCTGGAAAATGTTACTAACACCTCAGACTATCGAGTCACAACAATTGTCTGTTGAACAAGATTCCCTACTACTCCTGTTATGAATGCTTTTTATTTAATAAACTACAACCATGAAATAGGATTTTGTTAAGAAAATCTGCTGGTCATTTACAATCAATTAAAAATTATAGTCTCTGACAGGTTTTAAAAATCCATTATCTAAAATCAAATTCTTAATACTGTTGACTGATGAGTACACAAACAGTTGTAATTCATATGCAGTGGCTTAAAAGCTTCTTCTTCTTAACCCTTAATTCCATCTCGATTCATCAGGTGCCTTCTGATGAGTTCACTAATCTTCTCCATCCGTCACAGATCTGGGCCTGGAAACTATATATTTCAAGTTTTTTTAGTCTTTCTACCAAGCAAGGAGCTGGTAATCATATCAGATCGCGAGTATAAAGTTAAATTTTTCCACTGTATTCCATCGAGATAACCTCCACCAAGAGATTGAAATACATATATAGAATGTAACTGTATTCCTTTTTCTGTTAATCACAGCTGAACACAGTTCAATGGTATTGATAAAGATATTGCTTATTTCTTTCGAAAATCCATTCTTCCAGCGATGAATGCTGACTGAATATTGTTTGAGATGTACCTTGATAAGAGAGCGTTTGGTCTGGCACACCACTCGGCACAGCTCTGCAATGGACTTGGGTGTTGTCTGTTTGCTTGCAGTCTCTCCCTGACTGTGTTCCACCATGCTGAGGGCCACATAGCCCAAGTCACAATGCTTCAGCAGAACAGCCATCAGTAACCTGAGATACAGATCAACGAAACAGGCCAACCTTGAAACTGAGCTTGTTAGATTCAATTCTTCTAAAATATTCATTGAAGTATTCTTTCCTATTTGTGCATACATAAATGAATGAAAAGCGGGCTGGTGTGTAAAAACAGGTGTATATGTTTTTCTACCAATACCATAGGATAAGCCTTGAGCCTGTTGTGAAAGGTGCAAAAACACTGGCCCTTCAGTAAAATATGCAAACCCAATAAACATCTAATCTCCATACAAATGAAGACTTTTCACATGGTGCATGAGTGTAACCATAGCAAAAATAGCAGTGAAGCATTTCTGGCATGAGGAAAATTATGCATCTCTTTAGTTCTAAAATCAAACAATATCTGTGGACTACCATTCCATTAACTCCTTCAAACATTTGACACACATGGTGCATCATCAATTTAATTGAAAAACATAACCATGAGTGAAGCGTATGGTAAAATCCTAGAGTTTTACAACAGGCACATAAAAGAATTTGCAAAAACCTTTTGCTATAAAGGGCATGAACAGTGGATTCACTATGTATTAGTTCTTGCTCCTAGCATAACAAATAGTATGATAAAATAATTATTATTTGGCAACTCAGAAAACCTTCATTTTGCATGATAATCAAGTTCTTGCTATTACATGCAGTGGGGGACTGGAAGCTGAAAATCACTTACCTGCCGACTTCTTCTACTGGATGATCAGAGGGAAAGTCAAATGGGAACAGCAAATGATGAGTACGACAGTATTTGTCTACCATGGCCAGGAACAGCTAAGACAAAAAGAAATTTAAAAATTAAAGCAAATGTTAATTGTATATACTTCCAGAGAATGTATTCAGTCTAGAAAAACCAAAGACAACACGAAAGGCAATATGAAACATTGTTCCAAAAAAGAAGACATGAGGTTCAAATTAAAACATTTCTCCTGTCAATCTTTCCTTCTTCCTTCTTTTCATTCTTTTTTTTTGTTCCCAAGAAATCTACAACTCCAAATCTCAATGGTGCTAAGCAAGTTCTCGGACCCTTTAGTTCTTGTTGTGATAAGTATATTTTGATGTCAAGAATCCCTGAAATATTGTTGAGTATGCTTCTGCAGCTTTTCCCCTTTATCTTATAACTTAATGACATGATGTTCATGCATTATTATTGTGTTCAATCTGATCCTCATAGCATTACTTAAATCTAAACATATATTTAAGAATTTATGCCCTCTATCCTTCTGCACACATCACTCTCTCTTTCCTACTTGATCAGACTTTTTGATGTCTAAATGTATCAAACTGTATTTGACACAATATAGCTGTAATCGTGCTAATGTGCCATTAAATCCCCATCATCCTTCTACGCACATTATATTCTTTCCTACTTCATCAGCCTTTTGTATGTGTAAATGTATCTTACTGTATTTGGCACAATGTAGTCATGACCACGCTGATGTGCCATTAAATCCCAATACAAAGAAACAAGCAAAACAAAACACATTGGTAATGAACTACCTTAACCATAGGATCTTGAATTCTGGACTCTGCCAGCGCATGTAAGAATGGCCGAGCTGTGTCAGTGCTGGCTTGCTCTGCCTGGTACCGTCGCTCCTTGTCAATGACATTCTGAGGAACGTTGCACTGCTCTGATGTTGGTGTTGCTCCTGCTGGGAAAGGACATAAGGTATAGAATTAATTATGATCCACTATCACATTCTTGGAAATCTTTAATCTTTCTGCTGAAAGAGCTTTAACTTCCGCTGGTCAGTTATAACAGAGAGCTTACATTTTATAACAAATAATCTAGAGCAGCACAAACACATTACCTAAATCCACTTCACATGACATAACATTATACCACCATGAGGATGCACACTGAAAAATGTAAGAGTCTTACTTTTCATGGAATATTCTATGGAAACTTTGTACTTAACTTACCTGGGGTGTTACATGTACTAGATGCACTACGACTTTCCCCTTTTTCTTCATCAAATGCTCCCTGGCTAAGTAGCTGCAGACCTCCACTGAAAAATTCAGACTGCAGCCATTGTTTACTCTCAAGCTCATCTAGAGATAATGGTGTGCTGCGTACCTGTTGCGAAATGGAACATATTACAAATCATTGTACAATATAGAAGGCAGGACAAAATATTTTTGAATTACTTAATAAAGGACTTTGTAATGTGTTTCTTAAAGGTCTTGATAAGTAATTCATATCAGGCTAATGAAAAGATTATGGGATTATTAGCTTAAGCATCCATCATCACTTATACTTAATCAATGATTTCAGATATACAAAAGTACTAGTCAGGAAATATGACAACAAAGCACATAAATCTGATAAGTGTTTCAGGCTGCTGAACTGCATTTATGACTTCAATAACACAAGAGTTATTACATTATCATTAAATTTCTTGAATAATAAAGAGTTAAATATTGCCCTGGTGGATTTGTCTAAGGGTAGTTAAATGAACACAACAAGAAAGCTCTATTGAATGCCTGACCTGCTGAGCTGCATTCAGTCCTAACAAGACAGCCAGGGTTCTCTCTGTGTCAATCAGAGGTGAAGACATAGAGCCACTGCCAGGGGTCTGGACCACATCTTTCTCAGGCTGGATACACAAGACCATAGAGCCAGAGTTAATACAACCGTTTCTAAATTTCTTATCAATAACAGAAAACTAAATGACTGTAATACTGATCACATAAACAGAAAAACAGCGCAATGAAAGAAGTTCTTTGAAAATCAAAGAATAAGACAAGGCAAGACAGGGAGGCTCGGAAGAAATCCCATTCACAGTTAATGAGATACAGCACATATACAAGTCATATTACAGTTTTCATTCTGACAACATGAAGTTTCTTTCTCAGCAGTTTCAAACAGAAAATAGAAGACTTAATGACATATAATGAAACTGATGTCACATTCTGCAATAAAAAAAACATACATACTATCATCAGTGATGCCCCTGCGACAATGGTCACAGCTCTTAACATGTCTGTATACTCTTAGTATCTTCTCAGTATACCTAAATAGTTTCTAATCAAGCTGCACAACAGTACATAGTAATGACAATGGCCATCAACTCTTGCTTTGGAATTCACTTGTACTCACATCAATATATTGTCCCACATAGAAACAGTTCATCATTTCCCTGGCCTCCTCTGAATGATGGGCAGCCTCAAAGGCAAAGGATGCATCTCGACCTGATAAATCAGAAACAAAAAGAAGGGAAACAGCATACAGTAACTTCCAAGCGGACCTGTTTGAATTACAGATATGCAAAATGTGGTGAAACTGAGGACAAAATGACAATTGCCTTTTTTCAAAGCTCATCCTTAACTTTAATAGCAATCACTTTAAAAAAAAATATATATCCACTGATTTATCAATGAAGTGAATGCTGCACTTAAGAAAAAGCAACAAAGAAGTGGGTTCTTACATAGTTGAAAGGAAAAGAAGAACCTATCATACACAACATGAAATTTTGTTCTTATATGATCACAATTAGAGTGGAATCAATGAAAATCATTTGATAACATTTACAAATCTGAAAAATTCCTGTGCTTGAGATCAAGAAAATGTCGATACTTACACAAAATCATTTCAAAGAAAAGTGAAACAACACAGCGTATTCCCACCTGCCCACTCCTGGAAGACGTCAGCCCCACAGGGAGCCTGTGACTTGAAATCCTGGACATCATACACCTTGCCATGGATGACAACCCACAGACCTCCGTCTTTGTTGTGATTCTCCAGGTCAGCTTTCCTGATCAACTGGGTCTCCTCTGTTGAGTGAATCGTGTATTTCTCCAAACTGTAACCTGCAAAATATACAAATGAGAAGTTTCTTATTGACAAAGTCCCTCTTACAACAAAAAATCAAGTTAAATTCACAAACCCCATATCACTGGATGACAAAGGATTAACAAATGTATTTGCAATTTTCAAGAACTAGAGAACAAAGAAAGGAACAAAGGACATAAATGGCAATGTCTTCAGAGAAGTGGCATTAGGAGAATATGAAGAAATTCACCAAAGTTGATATATAGCAAATATGGGATCAAGAACAATTAATGTCAAACCATGAAAAATTAGAAATTTGTAGAGATTTTCTGGACCAAAAAATATCGAACTGAAATTTTAGTTAACAAAATTCTGAAAGCCATCATGATATGATTATTTCATTTCTACAGTCAAGCTATTTTGGGATCTGTTGTTAATCGTTTGGATCAGACTATGCAAGATGTTTAAATAAACTCTAAAAGAGTATATATATGACATGAAAAAATAATATTCAAATCTTATATCAGTTACAAATTAATCTTAACAGAATAGCATAAAGGGAGCATACTGTTTCTATTCCTTGAGCTCACACATTGGCACTAATAAACAAAAAAAGGTAGAGAGCATCTTTAAGTTTGCACTTGGCTAACCTCTTGTCAGATCTTAGAGTTGCCCTATACTTACTCCACACTCCAGGCCAAGCAAGGTCCTCTGTGTCCTCCTTGTCAGTGCCAGGTGCTAGATGATTAAAATAATCTAGGTCATCCAAGAGTTGTGACAGCAGAGGGGCTGTCCGTGACACCTGCATCACCTGTGGACATCTGACCTGCAGCAGGACTAGGCAAGTGACCATCTCTGGCAGTAACACACCTGGTCAAAATAAGGCAAAAAATCTGCATTTCTCACACTTCCAATCTGGGAAAACTGGAACAATTTGACTCTAAACCTCAGGCATCACGGACAAGTACAAGAATGTCAAAACTCTAAGAATGCAGTTAGATTATGGACACTTAATTCTCAGTGTAGCCAATTGTGAATGCAATGCAATACTACTATTACATTATTATTTTTATTTCTTTGTTTTTTTCTTCATTTCAAACATTTGTCATTTGTCTAATACTATAGATGAATAATTCTTGGAAAAACATCATCTGTATAAATGACTCCACCATAATTCTGACTAAAACAGTGTTCTAAGTGGCTCATGTATACAAATTATTTTGGCATCTTTTTAGTGAAGTGGGCAAATCGGTCCGATGTTAAAGCAGAGCAATGTGTAATTACAATTGTAAGAACACAGCAAAAAAAAAAAAAAAAAGCTGCTGATATAAATTTTCCTGATGATTTTACTCTACTGTATGATAGTAAAATCAAACTGACCAGTCACATCTTTGCTGATGATCGCTGTGACGTTAGCAAAGCTGCGAGCACTCATCTCTCCAACACTGGTGGCTGTGGGCAGGACATTGGCTACATGGCTGACTAGCAAACTGCAGTACTTCCTTATCAAAGAAGCTGCTCCAAGCATCTCACAGCCTATATAAGCAAAGTATGAGATGGACATTATCATTATCATCACTTTTTAGAAATGTTTTGAAGATATAGAATATCAACTACTAAATAACTCAATATCAATAAACTAATACAACTGAAGTTGGTAGAGCATTTTGAATGCCAAAACTTCCAATCTTTTAGCTCTTCATGGGAGCTACCATCATTATCATCATCATCATCATCATAAAGTAACTGGACTTTCAGCAGAAATAACAAAAAACTATTGCTTCTTCTTTATTTACATTTCTCCAGAGTGGTGTCAATGTAAAGTACACATACTTTCCACAATGCCCTGCCAAATTACAAAAGAACTTTCAAGTATGACAGTGTAGACCAGCCAATTGTCAAGATATCAGCCAACATAAGATTACATGGAGATTAGGATAAGTGATAAAGGCATTTTCTGTTGTCAAAATAGTAATTCTTGCCATGTGCTACATTTCTCAGCTACATCCTTGAATCTCACTTGTACTCCATAATGCCCTGCATCTCCATAATTTCACAGTATGAAACTCTGAGTCATCAGTTACATACATATCAAAGAGTCTATGATGATGAACAGGTTCAGGTTGTTTTCCTTCATTCTCTAAATTTTAGATTAATTCATCATTCAGAGATACTGCACAACCATTTGAAAGATAGTATGAGACTCCATAACTATTACATTACATATCATCATCAACAACAAAAACTCTCATTTTCCAATAACAAAACACTTCATCATATCAAAGTAAACCGTGAATATCTCATCAAGTGGACAAAGGGTCACAATCTGTCATATAAAAATTGGTCACTCTCTTCTCGAAAGCTGTAAGCAGTTCATGACAAATCTGGTTCAACAGAAACTTTAACATGAGAGCTATCTCAAGACATGGGAATTGTGGTACTCACCAATTTCTCCGCTAGCTCCTTCCTTGATCCCCCCTGATCTGCTGTCGACACTTCCTGGTGTAGGGACAAGTGTTTCCCCTGTCACTTTACTGTGGAATATTCTGGAAATCAGGAGTCGCTGGAACTGAAGAAGCAGATCTAGAGAGGGAGAATTTTCTGGTGAGTCTGCATCAGGAGACTTGAGCCCTCGACATTTGGCTTCCTCCTGTAACTTGGTCAGGGTATGAGTGGATGAGTTTCTGTTGAGAAATGTGTCAAAAAGAAATGGTGACTGAACTGCGGGAGTGTCAGTAGACTGATCTATTTGCATCTGATAGTCCAAAGTTGACATTTATCGGACTGCTCTCTATGCAGTATTGCAATTGCAAGGAACTTATTGGATACAGTTTATTGAACTAGGCTCACACATTTTAAAGGAGGATTAATTAGGATCACAAGCTCTGAGAATTTCTGGTCATATCCTTTAAGTTAAAAAAGAGGGCATCAAATTGGTCAATGTATGTGAGAAAAAAAAAAAAACTCTTCAAGAACCTAAAACACCTTGTGCTATTTGTACAGTTGAATCAATCTGTCTTTGTAAAATTTGTCATAAAAATCCACAATCCTGCACGCTTAGATAATTGATTTCATGTAATTTTGTAGATGTTTTTTATTTCACATATTTGCACACATCAAAAATGCAAAATATTGTATTTACAGAACAATTCCACGTTGCAGCTTCCAAATTATCAATATATTAGTATATAGCATGAATGTCAATGGTCAGCCCACCAGTATTTTGGTGGATGATATAAAAAGAGTTGATATGTAAATCTCAGTTCATTGGTTACAAATCTTACCTAAAAAGCTGATGAATCAACTGAAGTAATGGAATGGTTGCCTCGCCATCTTCTGTTCTCTCAACAAGGTGGACATTTAACAAAGGGACCTCACTCTTCACATCACTGGTGGCCTCCCCTATCTTGTCTTTCTCCACATCCCCTCCGCTCTCCTTAGTTTTCACCTCACTCTCTTTTTCCTGACAAAGGAAATGTTTGAAGCAAATGTACATGATGAAATAAAAGAAAGTTGTTGTGAAAGCAATGCTGGGGTCCTTAAAAAATTCCACTTATAATTTTGAGAGAGGAAAACTGTTTGAGAACTAGTGATATTAATGTATCATCTTACCCTTACTCAACAAACTAAAAGAATTAATCCTAGAAATGTCAAAAATCATTTTGTACAATGTGAATATGACTTACTTTTAAACTTCATTCAATACAAAACAAGACATTTGGTGTAGAATCAAGATAATAATCTTGTTTAGCAATTAACCTAAATCCCCCATTTCTTGAACATAAAAGAACGTCATTAGAAACCCAAGGCTACAAGCATTTTTTTGGGGTCACATTTTGAAGACCAGATCCCACTCTCATTGAAAGAGACCATGCATTCTTAACATTCTCTCTAAGTGTGAGACATCATGGATCATTTTTTTTTTTCTTTTCAAATGTCAACTTTTTTCTCCTCAATTATCCATGCTGACCTTTGAGTCGTCCATGCTCTTGACCTCTGCTTTGATGGCCAGATTCAGAGCCGTTTCTAGGCCACCGTCAGCCATCAGAGAGCTGACCAGCAAGTCCGTCATGAATCGCTGGCCACTGGACATGACTGCCAAGTCACGGCCTGATGACAACATACATGTTAATGGCACTGTCTATGTTTGGCAATAGTGAAATTTATTTATATCTGTACACCAATGGAAGGGCTCAGAAGAGAATGAAACTTAAAGAGAGAGCAGTACTTATGTCAAACTCACTGAGAAAGCTAACATGACTGCATTATTAATGTCTATGTTCTATGTCTCAATAATGACTCTAAAATCTCATTCTACATGTCATACCAATCTCCCACGATAAATCACCCTATGGTATTCTTATCTCTAAATAATGTCACATTTATAATTTGTATTTTGCACTAAATTATTAATGACTCTAAAATCTTACTGTGCATGCAGCTATACCAATCTGTTACAACAAATTGTTCCATGGCCCTGGCAGAGTCCTCCACTGGCTGAGATCTTTAATTTCACTTTATTATTCTTCAGAATAGCAAAAATTAATTATACAATAATAGTAAAAAAAACAAAAACAACCTATTAACCATATTAGTAACAGCTCAGTAAAAAGTAACTACAGCATACTGGTAAAAAAAATCACTAACTATCACAATCATACCTCCAGAAGATAACAAAGATGATAAAGTACGAGCTCTTTCCTCTGGTGTAGGCAACAGGATAGACCAGCCACTTTGTAGTGTGGCCTGTGCTGCCCTCTGTACTGTGCTGATGACTCCGCTGTTGCTGGCAAGGGTGACAACTCTCTGTTTCAAATTCTCCACCAATGAACTTCCCTGTTGCAATCCCAAATGGTCAATATCTTCCGACTGACAAATGGCAGCATGGAGCTGGGAAAGAAAACATGAGAACATGTCTTGATGATACTAAAAACAATATCTAAAACATGAAAGCTTTGACCTCTGACTCATATCAACTGGTCTTGTTTGTTTTTCTTAAGCCTTTCAATCTTTTGAAAGGAAGATTATCTCAGCTTTAAGAGGTTGCCTGTTTTTGTTTTTTTTTGTGTGAAAATGTTGGTGGGTAGAAGTTTGGAAATTATGCCTGGACAGCTGTACTTCGACTGCTTTTCATGTTCTTTTACGTGCGTAACATACACACAGAACCTCCAAAATATATCTGCCCTTGTCTGAGAAGGCTAGACATCGGGCTTCCCTACTCAAAGGAAGCCAGGTGACCATTGAGTCACTGAAAAAAAAATGCAGGTTTTCGACCTTCATGTCCTCCCATCCCTCAATGGGAAAACCTGCTAGTCGATCCTGGTCACAACCTCACTAATGTGAGTTGTTTTTATCATGAAGCAGATGCCAAACTGCATAGTCATGGCAATCCCCCTTCAACTGGTTGCCAGACATTTGTCCCTCTAAAAGTAACACTGTATATGAAATCAAATCAGTACCTGTAAGTTGAGCAAGTTGAGACAAGCCACAGCTATGCACTCCTTGTCCTGTGGTGGTGGCCAGTCACTGCGACCATCCATGCCCTCACACTCCTCCTTCAGAACCTCATCAATCTGTTCAAATGTCGACTTGCTTAGGTCAGTGATGAAAGGGATGCGAGATCCAACGGTCCATTGATCACTGGATGACCAGAAGAAGCTCTGAAAGTACATTATGAGGTTGTTGACAATCATTTGTTATATAACTGTTACATTTGTTGCAAACTTATTGTCTTCTTTAAACTGCAAACTGCATGTAAGTAATTTCACATTATTAGGTAGGTGAGTGTGTTTGAGTGAAGGTTAGCTGATGGACAGATGGATGGATGGATAGACAAATGGGGGAATGGACAGACAGATGGATGGATGGATGGATGGATAGATGGATGGATGGTTGGTTGGATGAATGAAGTATATATCTGTCTGCATCTTTATGTGCATGTATCTGCATACAGGAATGCTCTTTGTTTTCTTTGTACTTTTCTGCACGTTGCAATGCTGATCATAACATACTTCCAAATGGCCAAACAAATTTTCTATATTTGTAATGTATAATTAGTTACTATTTGAGTATTCTCTGCAACATTTTCTACCTTAGGTGTTCCAATCTAAGCTGACACTTTCAACACTCTAACAATTCATAATTGGTGAAGCTGGTCTTTTGAACAGCTGTTTATACTCAAAACCTTATCAGTCATACATTATGTACCTGTGAAGGACCACAAGCAGCTCCCACTATATGCTTGCCATCCAGGCCAGGGACCAGTACAGGCTCTGTGACGTTGGCATGGCTCTCATCTCCTAGCTGTCCCTGGTCATTCTTGCCCCAACAGTAAACCTCCCCCTCCTCTGTCACAGCCACACAGTGCATGGAGCCAATGGCCAGGCTGCGCACTCGCCGACCGCTCAGCCCTTCCATCTGCTTGGGGTGACGGATGTGCTCCTCACAGCCATGGCCAAGTCGAAAGTTGTCCCCTTTACCCCTGTAAATTCAAACCACAGGCAATAAGCAATTGGAATGGGCACTTCAAATCCATTCCAGACAAAACCATCAACAGGTATGCACATTTACTTGATATATCTTCATTAGACAGTATACAATTCTGATGTTTACAACTCATATACACCTGTCCTTTGGGCATTGATACTGATATATAAGAATGGGCATACAAGGATGTCAGATTGATAACTTTACGTGCAACTGTTGCTGATGGAACCTCAGCTTGCCTTTTGCCATGCATATTTTTTGTTTTCACCAAAACTTCACCTGGGTTAGTCAAAATCTAAATTTGGCCCAAAATATCCAATATTTAAATCTACTGATAGAAATATGTCCCATCATAATCCCCCCCCCCCCCCCAAGAATGGGTTATCAAACATTTCTTCACACATCATTACTAAACTAAGGCCTTTCTAATGTGCAATGCTTGTCTATCAAAAGCACTCATAACATAAATATATATTTTTTTGTGTTCATCTCATTTGCTCAATCTCTAGCGTATATTTTATTTCAAATACATTTGGTTCCCATGTAGAGACTGATAATTGTGAGCCTGTAGACAGACAATACAGTAACTCACCAAGAGAATACGGTTCCTGACTTGGTGAGAGCCAGGCTGAACTGAGCCCCACAGTAAATCTTGATCACATCCTGTCCCACCAGCTTCTCTATCACCTTGGGTACCTTACATCCATCACTGCCACCTCGACCCAGCTTACCATAGTCTCCATCTCCCCAGGAGTACACAGCACCTGGACAGATAATAAGTGTGTCAATGTTTGACAATAAACAGTGGTCAAAGCACACGAACCAAACATATGTGCACAAAAGCAGCTTAGTTAAACTGAAGCTGTATTTGCCAATATTATACTGTTCCTGTTGTGAATGGTCTAAGCTATGGAGCATATTGTTCATATGATTTGACGTTGTTTCAATTTATATCACAGCTATTACAGACCGAATTCTATACAAAATACATCAGTCAAAAAAAAAATATTACGGGTTGGCTATTTCTATCCTTTATCCTCCTGTCTCCTAACATTCCTCCCACCCTTTTATCCCCACTCAAAAACATTAGCACAGCAATAGCAGAAACAATGAAACAAAGAAATGCCTTAAAATGTTGCTTATAGGTGACCAACAGGTTTCAACAAACTCCCAAACAAAATGACAAGAGGCAGAGAAATCGATTTTTTTTTAAACTACCTAACTGGCCCATAATTCTGTCAATGGACAACAGCTACCAGTCAATAGAGTACTCTCAGCGTGACAACTCAAGCACACGGGTCCTGGACTTCATTCTCACCTGTGTCAGTAACTGCCATGGTCTGTGCATCACCACTTCCACATGCCACATCAATGATCCTGTGACCTTTCAGAGCTGACACCATACAGGGGTATAGTTGGTCCTCACTGGAGCCGTGACCCAAGCGGCCGTAGTTGCCCCGCCCCCAGGTGTACAGCTCTCCGCTGGCAGAAATGGCAGCACTGTAGGTACTCCCAGCACAAACGTGGATGATGTGCTTCCCAGAGAGAGCTGTGATGAGGGTGGGCTCATCACGTGATCTGGAAAACCATAGATGGGCATCTCAGTAAAGACAGTGGAAAGTTGTCAATTCAGATCTCATATCACTATGTCAGAACCACATAAAATTCAGTTTTGAATGATATGATGTTAAAAACTGGACTGTAAGATAAAACTGTGACTTTATCTATAATTAGGTATTTTTTTCAAAATCACATGACCTAGGAAACATCGCTCACATGTGGCTTTGTTTATATGATGTGACAAGTTTGAGAGCTCATCATTCGTCCAGATATGTCTGTCATGCGCAGAGCAAGTAAACAAATACACATGTGAGCGATGTTCACTAGGCCATGTGATTTTGAAAAAAAAAACCTAATTCCAGCCCACCAGCCCTGCCATGTAACGACCATTTATGATACGAACACTTCTAGATCTAGTGTGCGAAGACGCCTCAGTAACACCGGAAGAAGAGAGCGCATGACGTCACGACAGACGGCCGGCAGCACAGCAGGGTCAGCAAGAGCGCTCGATTCAGTTGCATTCGCTGGATTTTTCATCTGGATCGCTCTTTACTCCCAGTGTTACAGTAGATCTAGAACTATCTAGATCTGTGATGAATTGTCTGATTTTGAAGCTGGATTAAATCGACATCACTAGGCCTAGAGAGAGAAACTAAATCTGTGAATCTAGACTCTAGATCTAGAGAGATCTGGATATAGATCTAGATTCTAGATCTATCTATAGATCTAGATCTAGATCTATGGTATTAGATCTAACGAATGGTTATGGACTTTATCATTACTGTATGATACGAACACACCAATCATCAGGTTTTCAGTGGATTAGACTGAGTCTGATGGTGTAGCCTAATGCCCTGAGATTGTGAAAGTGCTTGCATAATATAGAATCTACATTCAGACTGTGGATCTGTTGACTGTTGTTTTCTGACTCACTCAACTTGTTCTGTTCTTTCAGTAAGCTGCATCCCTTTAATATTTTATCAACCTGAAAAAAAAAAGGCTTGATAGTATAGGTCAAGATCTAGATCTAGATGTGGATATGATAGATGTATCATTTTAAGATTTGAACATTGTGCTACTGTCACATTACTTGTAGATCTAAGATGTAGATCTCTAGATCTTGAGGAACCGGATTGCTTAGCTTTTCATGGAAATGGCTGTATAGGCTACCATCACGATGCCTAAAAAGTGCTGTGTTCCAGGTTGTAGAGGCAATTATGATGACACCGAAAAGATTTCAGTCTTTAAATTCCCTGAAGATCAGGCTAGACGAAGCGAGTGGCTACAGAAAATTTGTCGTGCTGATTTTGTTCCTACAGCCCAATCTGTTGTTTGTGCAAAACATTTTTCCGACAGCTTTATAATTCGTTTTGATTCTGCTACCAGACCAGATGGCAGTGTCCTTACTGTTGAGAGAACAAATCCGAAACTCGCCAAGGATGCTTATCCATCAATATTTCCGGAGTGTCCGTCAACAGAACCAGCACAAAGAAGGAAACAACGAAAGAGGAAAGCACATGAGGAAAGACCTGTAAAGATTGATGAAATAGATGAAGATGCTTTCAATGTTTGGATTACAAAGGAGGATAAAATTGTTGATTTTCATGCTTTTAGTGAAGAATTGATATCTCGCATGGAAGGGCATTCTGGGATGTTACACAAGTCAACATCTGCTAACGTAACTTCAAATGAGGCATCACAAACTAGTGACAGCAAGGCGGAGTTTTGGAGTTTCTACAACGTTGTAGATGTCTCAGACAGCAAACCCTTCATTAAATCAGCAATTCGAATCTTTCCTGACATGCATGTGGAGGTTTTTACGAGTGACGCAGACACTGATTTAGGTATCTAACTACACAATATAGAGCCTTCATTCTGTTGAAGATTTTTTTGTTTGTCCATTTATCATTGGAAGCGGCTAAAATCCTTGAACGGGATCAGTAGATATGTCCTTTATCGTTATTTTCTCAGTACTTGATAAATAGAAGCAGATTGTGAAGAAAAAAAATTAGTTTTTGCAATGCACTATATTTGGTAAAATTCTTCAACTCAACCCACTTTTGTTCATTATATATTTTCACCTTTTGATCTACATCTATAAAAAAACGAGAGATTGTTAATTGTATGGAATTGACCAGATTTTAGCAGTGAATAGCCTGCTTCTAAAATGAGTAACATTCTTATAAATTTGCTAGATCTATTTAAAAAGGGTTTTTTTTGTGTGTGTGTGGGGGGGGGGGGGGGGGCCCCTGCA
>JBCAUA010000019.1:278503-305195 GCA_038406235.1 Peronia verruculata | reverse complement strand
GGTGGGGGGGGGACGGGAAGGGTTGGGGTAGCCTCCCCTCCCGACACGTTACATAGACTCTAACTAACTGGATAAAATAACTTTCTTACGCACGGACAGAGAGAAAGAGGCGCAAAAATAGGCGCAGATAGACCCCCGGGTCTAGCTGCACCAGTAGGCCCAAACAGCCGGCGCCTAAAAATAAGAGGTATGCCTGAATTTAGCAATAACAGCAAAGACTGACAGAACAATTAGATCTACTTTTTTCTGTTTTTTTAGAGTATTGATTGTCTGATAGGCACTTTATATAGATCTAGATCTAGATCTAAATAAGAGTTTATTTTTTGTGTAAAAATGAGTTTACAATTTGGACACCTGGCATCATGAAGAGGATTTGCTCTGTGTTTAAATATCAAAACTGATCCAGTCATATGAATCTGTAAAACTCTTTTAAGCTTTCTGCAGTTGTTGGCATTTTGTTTCTTGTTTGACACTGGGTTTTATCCCCTTCATGTTTTCTTTGATTAGCTCTTCTTGATGGGGATGGCAGGTTATTTTGGTTCCTGTTGTTTTCCTTCTTGTGTGAGAGTAAATTTAATCAGTGCATTTTTCTCACACATGGAATGCAGTTTTCATGTTTTAATTTAAAAAGAGGTGCCATAGGCTTCTAGCCTGCCTCTATTTGAATATCTGACCTTCATAAGGCCTGCCGGATGGGTTTCTTCTTTTTGGCACATACCATTTTACATTGACCAGCTACCTCTGTCGATCTAATTGTACCAAAAGTTTATTTTAGCATGCCAATAACCGTATAATATTAATATTGTTATACTTTTTTCACAACTTCTTTAAGACTTCATTAATTTTAGAATTTTTTTTTTTAATCAAATTGCCATTGTGAATGATTGTGTTAGGATACTGCCATACAAATGTCATTTGCAACCTGTTACAGGCATTGTGAAAAAAACTATTAGCCACAAGTCCTTTGGTGAGAAATGTCATTATGATTATATTGATTGATGTATTTCTTATTCCTTTTTTTTTTTAAATCACATTCGATGCTTTCGAATGTCATGAGATGTCAGAAGCTCTTCGATGGCATGTCTGACCTTTTGGCAGCTAACCTTCTGTAGTCTTGTCACCGTCATTATTGGCACACATTTCTTTTGTTTTGTTTCCAGGCAGGAGGCCTCGAATTGTCCATAGCTCCTACCAGATATTGAGACCTCCAAATAATTCCATGGCAATGGTTCGTCAAAGCCCAGCCAGCCAGACAACCTCGCGACCAGCATGGCCAGCTGCACCAACATCTTCCACACCACCAGAGACAGATGAGCCAGTCTCCCATGTCAACACAGGTGAGTGAGAGAGATGCTGCATGAATGAGGTCTGTAATGGACTCATGGCTGGAGGTTTGGCCATGTGGAATCTGAAATCACACAACAGTTGGAGCACAATATTGGATTTTTTCTGTTGAGGTGCTGGGAGTATTACTGCATTTCTTTTAACTTTCTATTTTCATTATTGTGGTTGCAGTAGTTGGCTGTTCAGTCATAATGATTCATAATATATTTTGCGCCCAGGGCAAATGAGTTGGAAGTCGTTCCGGGTGATCACAAGTTACGGCTGTATTTAACTATTTTTCCACCTAGATACGTTTTTTTTTTTTTTTCAGTTTAGAAAAAGTTGAATTTTTGTTTTGTGGAAAATAAAGTTAAAAATGTGGTATCTCAGTCAGAAAATAGTTAAAATGGTCATAACTCGAAATCTCCCAGCACCACTTCCCACTCATTTTCCCTGGGCGCAAAACATACCAGTGGTAAACAAAAGAACTGAGTAGCTCATAAAATTAAACAAACAAAGGGTCCATTCACCACCACTGATTGATGTGGAACAAGTCCATTTTTCTGTTACTGATTTGTTGTCTTTTATATTTGGTTTTGTTGTTGTTGTATTTGTGTCTGTTTTTGCTTTTATCGTTTCTTCATTTTTCATTGTTTAAGTAATAAAAATGTGATTTGTACTTTGTAGCAAGTTCAGATTTTTTGGAGAACAAGTTTCATGATCTATGACATTTGTTTATAATATAATGTCCATAAAAGTGCCACTTTTTTTAGAGCTTTGTTTTTTATTGGATTCATTACAATAAATACCTCAGAAACAGAAGATTGAAGATTACCTTAAATTTTGGCCTCAGTAGAGACTGGCTACATTTGTCTGGATTTGATACACCTCATTGCTCTCACTAAAAGTTTCCCAGTAATCTTTCTCAACTAACCTGTGCATTTTGAAATGTCAGGCTTTTTGTTTGAGAAGCATTGCTTTGACACAGTTTGTGTATGAAGTCAGTTAGGCAGACATGTAGGTAGTGCAAGTGCCTTTGGAAGACATTTTACACTATAATACTTACTCTCTTATTATTTTTAGTATTTGCTAAATTTCTTGCGTTTTTTTTTACCTAAAGGTCTTCACGGAGCCATAGGAGAGCACAGACGCAGTAGTCGCTCTTCCTCGGTCTCCTCTGGAGGCTCAAGTGGGAATGGTGGAGACGGACATGAGGGCAACCAGCATCAGACTCAGAACAGATTCAGCATCACAGCGCCCATACAACATCACCAGGCCAACCCTGAATCAGGACTGGACCAGGTGAATGTGGGCAACAGGCAGTCCCCTGATCAGAAGGAGGCGGCTGAGTCTAAATCTGCAATTGATACAAAACAGGTACATGTAGTTGCCTTATAGTTTATTACTCGATAAGTATCCAACCTAAAAAGATTACACGGAACAGCCACTGTTGTCCACAGCAGTAGTTTGAATCATTAACTTCACCGCTAAGAAAAGACACTTTAAAAACAAAATCAATTTGGGTGCCAGTCTGCCTGGTAATATGCTGGTGGCTGATAGAGCGGATCTGTATACAGAAACACTGGGAATAATCATCTGAGAGGCAGTGTGCAGTTTGCTGGTTCTTCTTTCCAAACCTACCTCTTGATTTCAGTTCCCATCCTCCTATTTACTCTAAACCTTACAGCAACTACTGAAAAAGATCTTGACTATCTTGTCACCCCTCAGTGAATCTCAGTGTTCAAAACTTAAGAAGCTTCTTCACAACTTCTTGTGACTTTGTTTTTTCAAACATCATGTCAGAATGATGATGTTCTTCATTACACACCGAATGGTCAGATTTCTCATATTGTAATCATTTCTAAAAACGTGGTAACTGCATTAATTACACATGGAAATTCAGGGTCTTTGAAAGTTATAGTTATGCCAAGACTTCATTAACAATGAAAGACCTTCTTCCTGACATTGAATTCCAGGGTTAGCAAAGATGCTTAGATGGCACATAGACAGTGCCTTGTTCTTTCTTTTGTATTAGAGCCACTGGTTTTTGTTACATGCCATAGTGCCACATTAACTGGTGTTCAGGGTATTCACTTTCTCTAACATGTCATCAGACACACCTGTAAATTCTGATCTCTCCTTTGATTTGTAACCTTAGGCCCAGCAGAATGCAGAGGATGAGGCCCGCAGTGGACAAGTACCATCATCAACTGGCATGCCGTCAGCAACGGAACAGTTCAGACCTCCCAGAACAGACAGTAATAATTCCTCTGCCTTTGGCTTCTTCATGGGTGCTCAAAACAACCTTGATGATCACGCTTTTTCGGAGGCACCAAGTAAGTTTCCCCTTTTATTTTTTTAGATTATGTTGAAAAATATATTTGAAACAAAATTATCAACGTAAGAAGAGAGAAATCATGAGAATATACACTGTCACTGTAAACCGTAAGAATTGTAACAATTAGTAACACAGTGAAATGTTACTGAAAGTTTACTATCCTGAAGTAGACAATTTTTAATTAATTTGATCTGAAAAGTGAATGACAATAGGAGAGAGTGGAGAAGAAGTTGAAAATAGAAAAGGGTGCTAAATATAGTGAATTGCAGTACAGAGGAGAAGGATGCTGGGTATGTGCATTGTAGGTATTCCGCAAATATTTTTCTCAATTCAGAATTATTTTCAAGAAAGTTTTGAAAATATGGGTAATCAACTATGATCTGGCTTTGTGGTCAAGTTTTTTTTTTTTTTTATACAAGAATGCCTCTTTGAGTGTGTTCATGTCAAATGTGGATTGATTATTGGAAGCTGCATGATCAGCGTTCACCCTTTTAACACTTGACAATGAAATTCTTCATGTACACATGATGAGACAATTCACACGAAAGAAATGAGTTTCATAGCCCAGGCCCAGGCACATATTATACATGTTGTTTTTTTTTCCTTTTTTTTTTTTTTTCATCTAAAAAAATCTAATTAAAGTTCACTTAATGCTTATTTGAATAAATGTTTAGAGATGTAAGGGTTATTTTGTTCCTGGCATATTTTTTTATTGAGATTGTAAGGACATCAGATATTTGTGATGTCCCTCCTGACCCTTAACCCATGTGTTTTCAGGACAAGGACGTCCTATCACAGGCCCCAACACAGCCACATTGCCATCGGACCCAGAAGTGGACATCAGCCAGCTGCTGGAAAACACATTCTCATCTCGTCACTTCACGACTCCTTTGCACCAAGAGCTCAGCCAGCTGGGAACAGCAGGTGGCATGCTGGACAGCCCAGCCTCAAACCTCAGTGTCCAGCACGGAACAGCTGATATGGACATGGGATTCTATGGAATGGGTCGCCATCCATCACCAAATGGGGCATTTGGCAGTAGCTTTGGAGATGGTCAGTTTCAACCTGTAATGAATCACACCTCCAACCAATTTTCCCCCAGTTGTTTTGGTGGAAATCAAGGCATGAATGCCATAGGAAGCAGAGGTGCCAATTTTTACCCACAGCAGTCAGGTTTCAACCCTAATCCAGGTTTCTTCTCCCCAAATCGCCAAGGAAATGAGTACTTTGATGCAGCCGGGGGATTCCAGCCCTTTGGCTCTCAGGATTTCAGCATGCCACCACCTCCCCCACCAGGGCACCAGCCATGGCTGGGAAGACAAAACAACCCCAACATCTCTGCAGAGGTGCTGAAGAAAATCTCCTGTCGCTTTTGCAATCGCATCTTCAGATGGCCACACACTCTTGAATGTCTTCATGTCTACTGCTTTCCATGCTTACTTTCCAAATACAACCGTTTGGACAATTCGATTAATTGTGACATATGCAAGCAGAAGACATTAATCCCAAATGGCCCGTGCAACATGTACCTAGACTATCAGGTATGCCGATATATGAGAGGAATCAACGTTTGCCCTTTCTCCTGTACCAGCTGTGCTCGAGACAGTGAAGCAGTGATATGCTGTATCACTTGCCAAGCCTATCTGTGCAGTGTTTGCCGAGAGCAGCATAAAAACATGCATCAGCTGCAGGCTCACAAACTGATTCCAATCACAAAATCAGCCAAGGTTGAAGATGGTGACTATCTCCCTCATTGTGAAAAGCACCCTAGCCAGGCTTTGAGCAAGTACTGCTGCGTTTGTGAACACCAGATCTGTGTGACTTGCCTCCCTGACCATGTCCACCCTGAATATCCCAGTAAAGAAGGCAACACCCATGACATCAAACCCATTTTTGACATCGTTGCAGAGAGAATGAACAACTGGAATGAGGACTCGTGCATCAAGAAGAAAGATGTAACAGAAATGGAGAAGCAAGTACCGGCTATGCTGCAAGCTCTCGATACCAAAAAGCGATCTCTAAGAAAGCAGATAGATGATTACACTGAATACTGCAAGACAGTTGTGGAGCAAAACCGCACCATTTCCTATGACATGTTGGACCGGGCAGTTTCTATGGCAGAGAACTCTGTTATGGACTGGTCAAAAAGCTGTGGGATTGTGAGGAGGGCACTGGATGCAGTGACAGATTTCAACATCCGTACCACTTGTGACTGTGTGGAGTCAGAATCTCTCATTTGTATTCACCTGATGGAGAATGCGTACAAAAAAGTTGTGGGAGAGTTTGCCAATGCAGCACAAAATGGAGAAAGCTTGAAAGTGGACATTAGATTTGATCCAAATTATAAGGATTCACATTCTGTGTTGAATCAGAATTTTACCTCAATCAGCTGCATCATCAATGATGTTGAGCACAAGATTACACTGAGCACTGCTAGCCAACGAAATGATTTTGCCAGAGGCCGCAACTTTGCTGATTTTGGAATGCCAGGTTCTGACAACAGTGATTGTAACTACCAGCGTTGGTCCGCTGCTCCAGATGCCATGCCTATCTCCACCTGGAACAATGTGGGGGAACGTGATCGCAAGAGCGGAACCTTCATCCCACACCTGAACCGTTGCCGCACGAAAACATCCTACATTAACATGTTTGGAGAATATGGCCGTGGAGAGTATGCATTTACAGAGCCAAGTGGACAGGCTTATTTGAATGATGGGTCCTATGTCATTTGTGACACCAACAACCATCGTATTGTCTACTACAGTGCCAAACACGAGTATATTCGTACCATTGGTCAACCTCCCAATTTGCCACCGGTGGCTGAGGAACAAGATCAACGTGGCGGTGGGCCGAGAGGGAAAGGATTTGCCCGTCAAGATGGTTACCTCTACTTCCCAAATCGAGTCGCAATCTGCCCCATCACTCAGCACATTGTTGCAACCGAACGCCCCCCAAGCCATGATGTCCAGATCTTCACTGTGGAAGGAGAGTTCATCCGTTGTTTTGGAGGCAACATCCTGCAGCATCCCAGAGGTGTGACTGTAGATGAAGATGGCCTCATCATTGTTGTGGAGTGCAAAGTGATGAAGCTCGTTATGTTCAATCAAGACGGATCCTTCATCGTCTCCCACTCACTCACCAAGGATCTCGAATTTCCAAATGATGTGGCTGCTAAAGAGCGGAAGATCTTCATCAGTGATAATCGAGGTCATTGTGTGCAGGTGTTTAACTACAAGGCTGAATTCCTCTACAAGATTGGAAATGAGAGCATCACGTACTTCCCTATTGGCGTGTCAATCAACTACCTGAGCCAGGTGGTTGTTACTGACAACCACAACACATTCAACATCACTGTGTTTGACATGCAGGGCCAGGTTCTCCACATCTTTGAGTCTGTCAGCAAGCTTGCCCAGTGCCATAATGTTGCAGTGCATCCCTCCAGCTTGGAACTGATGCTCACCACCAAGGATTGCTGTGTCTACTTTTTCAATTATGACCCCAGCATTACCCATCCTCTCACTCCACCTACCCGTGGACACCTGGGATCTGGTTCCAACATTGTCAGACGTCCCAGGGGTAATGGTAATGGAGGCTCTGGTGGATCCTTCTACTAAACCTCTCCCTTCACCATGATGCAGTTCTAACTCTCCAGCCTTTTTTTTTAAAAATCCTGACATGTTATACCATACATATTAGTTGTGGCCAGTTTCTTTGTTGTCAGCTCAGATTTTTGAAGCATCATAAACAATTTTTTTGTTTTCTTTGTGGAACATGGCCTTGTCTATTGTTGAATTGTTACAGTCACAGGAAATATCATAAGGACCAAACACATTTAATAGATCAAGAAGGTGACAAGCATTTATCGGTTTTTCCCATGGCTCTTTGTGAAACTTATTTGAAAACCTCTACGGTTTTTCTAATATCATCCCACCCGTTCCCACATTCTGATTCTTCACTTTCTTTGTTGTTGTTGTAATTGTTCCATTGTGTGGGAGGCACCCAACATTTTGTAGCTTTCCTGCAGGCATGTGAATACTTTGTTGTCATATTATAGCTATTATTTTCTTGTACAATGAATTTTTTTTGTTTTATTACAACCAGATTACAATTGATTGTTTAAGTACCTGTTGATGTTTGATGTCAAGGGTTGTGTTTCCTTTGTTAAATATTTGTATATGGAGACGTACAATTTTTTTACTCAATGTTTTTTTTCAGGGTAGATGATAACAGAAGAAAATCATGTTATCAGTTTTATGAAGTAAAATGGTTGGGTTTTTTTGTTGATACTCTACAGTAAATACCTCATTTTCAGTGATAACTCCACATGAATAAGAATAAAATGCTAGTTGATCTGTCTGTCCACACTGGTTTCTAGTTTTCTTAGCCCTCAAAATGAAAATGTTGAGAAATTTTCTTTTGACAGCTAAATTTATATAATATAATATATATATATGTGTGTGTATCTAAATCTAGGCCCAAGAAGCAACAAATTGACATTTTTAAAGAATTTTCTTTGTTATGGATGATAACCGAGGTTTGGTGATTCTGATCTGTGTTTACACAGTCTGAAATACATGTAAAAGAAAAGCGCTTGGACATTACAACTGGAGATATTGTGTTACCATATCAGGGCTTTCTGTCAGCTGAAGCTGTTGGAATCTGGAAAATTGAAATTGTTACCCATATTTTATTTACTTGTGAACCTTCAGGTGATCAGATGTTTCATGTTATATGCGGAAGATTTGTTGACCAAATTATCATTTTGCCTGTGATTCGGTTAGGTACCAGCAGAAAGAAAAAAAAAAAAAAAAATTCAAGATAGGTCTTTGCAATTTTTTTTTTCTTTTGAAAATCATGGTTTTTATTTCACAAATAAGAAAGCTTATATCATAACTGAGAAGAGGGTCTTTGTATTTTTTCCTTTTTTTTTTTTTTAGATTATTTCAGACATCCTCTTTAGCATAAAAATCTGCTAGAGCATTTAGCATCATTTCATTTTCTGTTGAATTTTGTTTCTGGCAGTTTTGTTTTTATTGCCAGTGAACAGAACAGAAAAAAAAAGAATCTTGTTATTGTAACAGCTGAATTTCATTGGATTTTGCCAAAGACATCTCTTTTAAGACTAAAGACTAAAACAATTTTTTCTCAACTTCCAACGGCCATGGTGAGCTTACTCGAGTTGTCAGATTGTGGATTTTCAGTGAGAAGCAAAAAAAAAAAAAAAACACTGCACTGTGCTTTGCTTGTTTTGCTTGCTCTGTAAGTTATGAAAGCCAATGATCTAAGGAGATTCTGCTTCATGTTTCTTTATCAACTGAATAGCAAGCTCCTGATCTTAGCAGGTAGCTGAACGTGTGGAGTTTTTAATGTTGTTGTTGTTGTTATTGTTATTGTTTTTTTTTTTTTTTAAGTTCACTGTAAATATATGTTACACTGATAAACTGTTTCAAAGTTATCTGTGTTACTTGATATTGTGACCTTTTTAATATATCACTACCCCGTTCCCCACCATTTCATGTTTGCCAAGGTTTTTTTTATATATATGCTGACTGGAGTTGATGCTGGGTACATGGCCAGGTTATGTAACGGAAGACAAAGTTGCAGTTGTAAGAGTTGGGTCCTCACTATGTGAGACAGTCCATTGAAGATCTAGCCTAAACTCTTTTGGAATTTCTAAGAGCTTGTAAGGCTAGGAATCTCTTTCGCATAAGGATAAGAGAGAGTAGAAATAATCTGCCTACCAAGGACATCTGTATGACTTGTATGGGCACGAATGGAGAGAGAAGGTTGGTTACCTCAGCTGCACACCGAGTGCAAGCATTACACAGTTTTTTGCATCATTGTGGCCTAGAGCTGGGTTTGGCTCAGTTTTGCCAGGTATTGCAGTGTCTTGGATGTTAGACCTCCTATCCTGTTGTGTGCTTAGTTTGAACTTGTACATATACCTGTTGGACTGATGTGTTACTTAAGTTAAGAGATTGATCTATATTTACCTCATTCATGGATTTCTTTTTTTTTCTTTTGTGACCAGACTACTAGTAGTAACAGCCAGCTTGTTAATAAGTATCATCTTTAGAGAGTGTAGTTGCATGAAATGCTTTACTAATTAGAATCAGAGCATAATAAGTTACTAATATTGGACAAATTGAAGATCTTCATTTTGGAAATAAGAATTGTATATAAACCTAAAACAACTTTCATGCGCGCCAAGTGTGATTTTTATTTATTGAAATGCTTTAATATCCAACATAATCCTTTGAAAGAAAACAAAAAACCAGTCAAGTTTTATTTATTTATATTTATTTGATTTGAAAAATTTGATAAACTGGATTTTTAATTTTTGTAAGTACCTTGCCTGTAATGTATATTTGAAATATTCCATTAATATATTTATTTGAGTTGCAGGCTCAGGTTATATGAAGAAATGTTCCACCGCAAACTAGAGATTCTGATTGCGGACTCACTGATCAATAACAGTTGCTGCTCATTTGTTCATAAAACCTGGACTTTATATGTATAATGTGCCATTTGATTGTTTCCTATGTAATTTCTGAGTTTAGCAATATTTTATCAAAAGTAACATGAAAACAACTAATATGCAATGTACCATCTGGCAAGGCCATTAGTTTTCTGTTTCCTGTATTTCCCTGAAGTTTTTTGCATTTTCTCTTCCTGTTCTTTCAGTCATCGTCCTTTGCACAAAAACCTATCATTTTCTTATCGGTTGAAACACGTTCTTCCATATAACTGTTGCTTGTTAAGAACATGCCTGTCAAGATTTTGTACTTTTTCTAATTTTTTTTTTTTTTGTTCTTTTATTATTATTTTTTTCTTTTATAAAAGAAAATAGCTTAGCCAAAATCAAAACTTTGAAAATGAAGAAAAATTCTCTGCAACTGCTAAAGCATGTTGTCACATGTTGAGCCTTATGATAATAATGTCTTGTTTCTAACATTGCACATAATGTGTTTCAAGTTTTGTCATATCATTAACACAATCTTTGCTTTGTTATGAAAGTCATTTTAAATCACAGTATTGACTCTTTCTGTTTTTGTTTTTATTTCTATCATCCTTATTTTTTTTTTTTCGTTTTTCTTATTTTTGGTTTAATATTCTTTCATTTGCTTTTTTGATGTTTTAGTCTTTGTGGAACCATTCCAAGAACAAAAGTGCCTGGCTTTTTTTTTTTTTTTCTTCTTCTTTGTTTTGTTTCCTGTTTGTTTCTATAAGTTCAGCTATTTGAGTTATGAGGCATTTCTACAGATACGGCCGTAATTTGATGTAGAGTGAAAAAGGCTGGTAACTTGAGTTAGTACTGTCAGATGCAGCAATGCATTATTCATGTCTGCCTGCTAATATGGACTCTTCTCTTTCACTTTCATGACTTTTTTTCCCCTCTCTCTCTCTGTTTTGCTGCCTACCTTTTTTTTTTTTTTTGTTAAATCTCAACATTTTTAAGTGTTGTTGGATATTACTTGTTTTTTAAAAAAAATTGCATTTCACTGTTATTTTCATTTGGATGAAATTTTTAATTATGCTATTTTTCTATACACCATATACAATGTTTTAGCATTGACAATGTGTAAAGAAGGTAATGCAGTTGATATTTTAAATATTTTTTTTGGTACATGTGAACTTTCCTCACATGGGTATTTGTTAATGTTATCATAAACAATTGTTATTGTTGTTTGTTTGTTTGTTTGTTTTTTTCCGCTGCTGCTGCCACCAATTTTTTTCCCAATAGGTTGCATGCAAATTCAGTTGTGAAACATGCAAAACTCACATTTAGAAATCAGTCCTCATTTGGTATCCCATTTTTTTGTTTATTTGTTTGTTTTCATTATTATTGATAAAGAACTTTGCTCAGTTATTTCTTGCCCCAATATTAATCAATGTGTTGCAGACTTTGGATGCCCAATTTAAACAAGAAAGTTTGAATCATCAGCATCCCATAAACACAAATCTTAACAAAGAGTTGTTAGTGTGCTACTCATTGTTAAAATTGTATTTTGTATAATTTTCTAAATTCAGATATTATCAGTAGAATGTAGTAATACATTGTTTTGATTAAAACTTTTAATTAAGAGCCATCAACATAAGTGAAAGTTATCAAACTGGACAGCATGCAAGATTATGCAACAGCTTTGTGAAAGAGGACTTTGTTGTCTTCTACAAGATAAAACAACGACAAGAAAAGAACAAGATCTATAGATTATTTTGGGGAGAAAGGCTGTTATGCTATAACTTTATGCATCGGTTGTTTGAGCTAACAAGATAATTTCAATAGGGCTGTAAGCTCATTCATACACCGGCATGCAATTTTTCAATAGGGCAATGTCTTAGTTGAATGTTGAGGCTTGAGATTTTCATTTTAATATTTTTTAAATTTTTTTTGTAAAGCTCCTATTACTGCTTTGCTCACATGTTACCAAAACTAAATCCATTATATTTAAAATGTTGCTCTGTTGTCACAGGAATTTATGTTGGCCACTTTGAATAAATTGAATAATTACTTAATCTTTTTTTTTTTTTATGAATATGAAAAAGAATACACTGAATTGGCCTTTTTCCTGAGCACGAAATGAAATCAGATCATTACATTTCTTGTTCCTCAAAGGCAGTGTGCCAGTATCTTGTAAGCTTGTACAAATGACTGTCACTTAACAGAAAAAAAGACCAAAAAAAAAAAAATAATAATAAAAGCCATGTTTTTACTAATTTTTATTTTTTTTTGTGTGTGTGTGTGCCAATTTCATGTTTTGAAATGCAGTCTTGAGATTTCTGTGACAGCTAGTTCACTCACTCCCCGTGTTTACAGCCTTGCTTTAGAAGCAGCCATTACTATAACTGTATGTACTAAATGCTGTTGTTGTTTATGACAATGGGATAGATATGTTTAAAACTCTGTCCAGGTATAGTTAAGAAAACAAAAAAAAACAAAAAAAGACAGCTTTTTGTTTGCTGAATGCATTGTATTGAGCACTGAGAATTTCATTAATTTCACTTCTTGATAGTTCACTTTATATCTGACAATACTCAAAGGCGAACTGTTTTATACTTGAAGCTGCTCTTCATGAAAGATCAACTTTAAAGGTCTTACAATTTTCACCAGGTCATATTGTTCCTTTAAAAACAGAATCACTTTGGGAAACAAAGATTTATACCAGATCAAGAATACTAGATCTATAGCTTTCTTGAGATAGACTAGAGCTCTGGATAAGTGGTGATATTCCCATTGGTCTTGGATATTACATGTTTCTCTTGATCTCTTTTGTTTTTGATTTTCACATACAATGATGTCTCTGTCGATTTCAATTTAAGTGTGCATTTTCTGTGAACGAGTTTTTAATCTCAGCTTCTTTGTCAATGTTTGACTGTAAATATGTTATAATTTCTTCAGTGAAATGCATTTTCAATCTGTTTTCATAATTAAATGTTGTGAAACTTCATATACATATATTATTATTCACTAATTCATATTGTTCCAGGAATTGGAAACACATTTTTTTGTCATCCCCTGTTCATTTGACTTTTTTCTTATTCACAATGTTTTTTCATTCTCGAACAATCATTATGACATGAATAATTGCTGTTTGTTAATTGTTTTCTTTTTTGTTCAATTAAAAAAAAAAAAGTAAGATTGAAATTCTAATATGAATTATATAAGACAAGAGAAAATGAAGAAAAAAGCAATCTATTTGCAAATTTTGAAACCAAGACTTGCCCTGAAAAGGTGTGTCTAGAAATCTTTGCAAAAACAAAAAATAACTGCCATTGATGTAAAGGAAAGCAGCGATCTGTGTTTAATAACTTCTAGTCTGCATGCCCAAATTGTGATTTTGATTTCCTACTCAGGTAAAACTGGACATCTTATGTCCTCAGATTGACTGGAAATATTAATTTAATAAGAGTAAATCTGTATATATCTGTCTGTTGGAATGGAATGTTTTCCCCCGTTAGACTGAAGGCCGATCCTACAAGGACTAGCGTGCTCTGAACGTGACTTCAGCTCACAGATCACTTTAGTTGTTGATTGTGGTCATCGGCTGTGGGTCTCGGCATAAAATTCACTGCTAATCAGGGCTACTTGTGGCTGTGAGATATGATAATGTTATCTATGATGAAACATATGCACAGGAACATTGTATGATGCCAGCTAAGATGCACATCAGAAATCTCACATGCAGCATTGGGCAAAGACAGTCCAGCTGCAGGCAGTTGGAATATTGAAACATTTTGACAAAGCTTGCCAAAAAATAAAATAAAGTACTCTCAGTTAGTCAAGCTTTGTGCTAGTTTCCACCCATGATATTTCAAAACTTGTAGATCATTCAGAATCTCTTCATTACCATCAGGACATTATTTGATACAAAAACATAGCCTGCACTTGTTGTTTATGACAATTTATGTAAATTGGAAAAAAAAACGCAAGCTGCAAATTTCAGAGTACTTCCAAGAACAATCATGCACACATTTTTACAAAGTTCACGTTTAGAAATTGTGATTTTCTAATTTCTGATGATACGATATGTTTATATCCCTTGTTATGATCAGTACAGAGCTCTGTCACTGAAGAAGGTTACAATAACAACAGAGCTGTAAGGACTTTGTGTATATTTTCAAGGAGTTTGTATTTTGACTGAACTCCGAGGGAGTGGTCCATACTAACTGGTTATTGTTTTGAGAATGGTGGGTCAGAGCAAACGTGCAGGTGCCATTGCTTTCTGAATCCCATGTCACTTTGATCCTGCTCTTATCTCGAATATACAGCTCACATTCTGTCCTAAACTCACAGAGCTTCTATTTTAGGAACTTCATCTACATGTTCTGTGGAACTCTCGGAGTTGTGAGCTTATGTTCTGGAAATACTAGCAGAACTGAGAGTGAGTGGTGATTGCCATTATATTTTAAGACAAAGGATTCTAAACGGAATGGTAAAAGTTGCATGCTTGATCTGATCCATCACATGTACAAAGTTGCATGGACAGTAGTGGATAACATCCTTGAGTGTCTCTGTGTTAGCCAATCATATCCTAGAGTTTCAATTTTCCTACTTATATTACCTTGGAAATCCAGAATAGCCTTTCATTTTCAATGTTGTAGCTTTCTTGTGTCATGTCAGCAGGTATTTTGTCTATTTTTTTCTTCAAGCAGTTTTTTTTTTTTTTTTAATCAAATGCATTTCATTTTGTTATTCTTGAGTTTTAAAGAAAAATGACAGTATTCTATCATTGACAAAGCCTGTAAACTTTGGTCCAAAACTTCCACATTCGTCTGTAAGCAATTAAACATCAAGTTGTGTAATAGATATGCAGGAGGTAAGGGAGGACAAGATTTTGTAAAGAAGTTTATACTTGTGCAAATCAGAGCGCGTTGATGACTGACATAGTATGTAATGTTGAGGACACAAGTTTTTTTCACTGTAATAAGACACATTTTTTTCATACAAACACTTGCTTTACAAGGATATGTTTATCCATGATATAGGGTATATGCAATGATGAAAGAGCAGGTCACAGCCACAGAAAGCTGGCCATTTCAATTGTTTGCAAAAGAGGGAAGATGGAGAATTTCATAAAACTAAAAAGCCAAAATTTGGTTTACGAAGTTACATGTACTTTCAAATGTAAGGGCAAGAAAGTGGAAACAAAAGTGGAAGATAACTGCCCTTCTTTTTTTCATGATTATTCACATAAACTGAAACACCAAGGATACCTTTCAGTTATTTCATAGCCAGCCATATTTCCTCTTCCATTTTTTGGGGTCATGGAATGTGTCAGAATTGTCTTCCCTCACAAGCAGTGTGTGGTTTTGTTGGTTAAAAGATCCCTACCTCTGACAACAGCATCAGATCATGCTCAATATCTTGTTGTCAGGAGAACATTCACTCCCCCCTTCTCTGTTGACATCAGTAAGGAACACACACTATATGACCATGTTGTTATCACTGTTGCCACTGCTAATCTTTTATACTCATTCAGTCCGCATGCAAGAAACAGTTAATGAAGTTCATTGTTACAACTGTTAAAATCTGTTACCCTGTTGACATTTTGTATAATTTTAAACTCATGCATCATAATATTGTTTGTACGAACACTAAAATACAAGAGAAAAAGCTACACAGTGTCTCTAAGTTTCCATGATTTTTTTTTCCATTTTCAAAAGCCATCAAACAAGTGCCATTGCTCATATTAATTAAAAATCCCAGTTCACTGCCCACTTCATAATTTTTTCTCTCTCAGTTTTAGATGACAAAATCAAAACCAGTTGTTTTTGTAGTCGTATGTTAAACTTACGAAATCCCATCAATATCTCCCAATTTTTATACATGAAAAAAAAAAAAAAGAAGAAGAAGAAGAAAGACAGGCACCTTCACCGCTCAAGCAGTTGTGGTTTTTCATCATTTTCTTTGTTTGGATTGTATGTTACCTGGCCTTTTGCAGTATTACTTTGTCGCATTTGTCAAACTGCTGCTTCTTTGCACTTGTCTCAAATTCACATCGACGACAACTTCAGCGACTAAGCAGCTGCTGTTACCTTGACTTTCTCCGACTGCTCCAATTAGTCAAAAGCAGATTCACAATTTAATAAATGCTCTTGACACAGTAATTTTACCCACTGAAGGTGCCTCTTGAGACCTCGGAACTTTCTACAAGCAAGTACATGACTGTAAAGCATTAATGATTCTGTACAACAGACACTGTTACTAAATTGGTGTCCTCAGTTTAGTTATACACATAGATCTACCCTGCTAATTTTTTTTTTTTTTTTTTCAAAATCAAATACCTCTACTAAAATTAGGCCATATGATAGCCTGAATTTCACTGGAGTGGAAGACAGAAAGATCTCACCTCAATTGACCTAACTTACCTCCATTGTCAGATATTCTCAACTTAGTAGTATTTAAAATAGTTTTTGTTGAATGTGTTACTGTTGCCCTTTCCATGACCACATGACCAGTAGTCTGCAAGTGCTCAGAAACACACAATAATAATGTTAATTTAACAAAATGTAGTTTTATGCAGATTATCTGAAGATAAACCCCCTTTTTTTGGGGGGGGGGGGTGATATATATGCTGATAAACAAAACAAAACAAGGCAACATTTCATTTGCTGGCGCACAAAAGGAAGTCTCTAAAGCAATATCATGTATTTGAACATTATACATGTAGTTCTTTCCTATAATTAAAATGCTTCATTTAAAATATATTTGGTAAAGACATAATGTTTTCAAAATTCACACGAAGAAAACGAGTTCTTCCAAAAATTGAATGCGAAAATGGCTAGAAAAAATTAAGTGTATTTCATGAGTAAATGCTGGTTTTGATAATTAGATAAGCTATAAGCAATGCATGATGCATCAGTTGTTTTGGAATAACCTTTCCTTTTGGAGAGCTTTCGAGTAAAGTAAATGAGGCAACATGATTGTAATGCTTTGTTCCTTTGCAATCCACATATCTGATATCAGTGTGGAAAATTTGTTCAAGGCCAAAACATTATTTTACATTATTATAAATGGCATCGTTCTGGCTCTAGAAGTGTACACAAACAGTAAAGGTTTTATGCTTCATTAGCCATTAGGTAATAGAAAGATACTCCTGTTCAACGCCAATCATCATCCGTTTTTTTTTTTTTTTTTCTCTCTCTCTCATTTTTCACCATGTACGTTGCTGTACATGCATATTTTATAATGATCTTTGACTGGAAAGCAAGAAATGCCATCATTCATCAACTAGGAACTGTTAATGACGAACACACAAAACTTATTGAGACAACCCTGTGCCAGTGTCTTATTGATTCCCTTTGCTGTCTTCTGCATGTTTTTTCATTGGATTTGTTGTGGCCTCTATGACTTTTTACCACCAATGCTCAGTTTGTTAATTGTTGCTGTAGCTAAACCACTAAGTCTTCAGGTAAAATGTTGAGATTGTTGCCCACATTCCAACTTAAGCTGAATAATAATAATTATAACAATAACATCAAATTGCAGACCTGGTCTATTAAGATCTTATTCTATTCTGTTGTTTGTCTTTTTTTTTTTTTTTCCCTGTCATATTTACTGCATTCTCTAGATCCTGTGCCATTTGAACTGACCTCTGTCTAGTCCCATATAATGGAGAACTTCAGTAGTGATGATGTCTGGAAGTTTTCTAAATCAAATCATAAAATATTCCCCTGCCTTTCTGGTAGTAATTATAGAACTGTTATTTTTATCACTTGATTTGAAATAAAATGATTAAAAAAAAACTTGGCATTTTGTTTTCATGATGGAAAGAAACAGAAAAACATTCTTTTTTTTTTTTTTTTGGAATCAGTGTCACATAGGGGCTATTATCCAAATGAAAGAGAATACCAATTCCTCAATTCTGCCAAGATTTATACATATAAATGAATTTCCAAAATTGTCTTAAATTATTGTAAGGGATCTGAGAGGAATTGATGGAGTATACTATAGAATGATTGGAGATGGGAAATGGTAGAATGGTATTTCTCATCTCTCCACCAATCAGTCATCTTGAAAGACCACATCTGCAAACAATTCTCTCTCTGCTGTGCCTCTTTTTTTTTTTTCTTTGTCCTCTCGTTTGTTTGTTGCGGTCATTGTTTCAGTCTTCATTTTTTTTTTTATTATTATTTTTAGAAAATCTACCAACATTACAGGTCATATAAAATAGAATTCAGTATATCATTAGTGTTTGGCATGGTATATGCAACATGATTATGTTTTAGAGGAGGCAGATACCGGTAGATGAGCTTGTTTTTTTTTGTTTTTTTACTTAGTCAGGGTTGGCTACTTTTTTGAGGTCCTCCCTTTCCCTATATTTCAGTATAGATCTT
Source organism: Peronia verruculata (assembly GCA_038406235.1). NCBI lineage: Eukaryota > Metazoa > Mollusca > Gastropoda > Systellommatophora > Onchidiidae > Peronia > Peronia verruculata. The sequence goes on along the minus strand of JBCAUA010000019.1, from coordinate 286,696 downwards.
AATAAACAATAAATAATTTTACACACAATCATATCAGATATTTTTTTTTTCTTGTTTGTTATAATTAACTTAAACTCTGAAACACATCAGAACAAAGGTCATTTGCCTTTACACTTGCCACGTTTGATTGATATTCTTGATACAATAATAATACCCTTGTTATGAATAAATTGCCACATTCATTTAATACATCAAAGTTGTTCCATTTTGGTACAAACACTTCTCAACATTGAGTATGGTACATTAAATTTTATTATTGATTTGAGATTTGTTTAGCATATGCCCAGTTGATTCTGATTTTTTACGAAAAGAATATAATTTTTGGGAGCCATTCTGCTTCTTTTTTTTTAAAGATATAAATGGTGCTGCTTTGTTCTATCATGGATCTTCAGGCTACCTTGTTTGCTGAAACTGAGTATTTAATAGAGAAAAATATCTTGTAGTGTAGTAAAATCTTCTAGCACTTCACGACAAAAGATGCATGCTATAAAAAAAAAAAAATATTTTTTGATTTTGCTTTGTACTTTTACTCAGGCGCACATCAGACACGGTGATCAACTTTTAACAGTAACAGGTTGAAACGATAAATTGTTAGAGTTTATTAACAAGTTGTTGGCTTTTCCATTTAAATAGTAGAGGACAACCATGGTTTTGAAAGTGAAGGCTTTTTTTTTTTTTTTAGATTTGAAATCATCAACAGATTTATTTTCAGGGGTAATATATAATATCTACAAATGAAAGGGTAAATATGTGAACTGCAACAGTCATCCACTTTACATCCTCAGTCACATACATCGTTGGCTCTCTTGTCAATTGTACAACATACATGTAAAAATGGGAGTTGGATAAATCATCTTATCAAATTGTCATCGACTTGTTGCAGTTCGTTTTATGTTTGTTTGTTGTTTTTTTTTCAAATTTGTTTTTCCTCATCAATTGTTGGTTTTCATACATATGAAGATGCAAAGCCGTTGTTACATGAAAAAAAAAATGAATAAATAATAAAAAAAAAAATTACAAACAAACATGTTTATGTAAGTGCAGATTTGATGGTGTTTTTTCTATTGGTTTGTCTTCACCATGCTTTTTTGCAGTATTGATTTGATGCAAATAATGGTGCTTCTGACTCATCACTCTTATCTTTTTGTCTGTTCCCTCCAATTTTGTTTATACACACCAGGTATTACTGTATGCATTTTCATTTTAGAGTTCACACCCAGTATCCCTTGTTGAAGTTACACTATACTTCCTTCAGACTTTGAATGTATGAAGTTTAAAGACAACAGGCCAGATTTGAACACCTTTTGTATTGTTTTTCTTGCCAGTTTTAGTTTCTGAACTTCAAATCAGTACATAGAACTCAGAAATGACTAGTCATGTCTTTTTTGTTTGTTTTTTTAAACCCAAAACACCTTGAAAAATGTGTTAGAGTAGGTTATAGACAGAAGTCAACCAGGAGAGTATTAATTACATCAGAATGTGGCTTTTTTAAGATTGTAAGTAGTGAAAAAATTCCTGCTCTTAATTATTGTCAGAAGTTGAATTATGGTTTGTTGGTTGTCTTTTTTTCTTATTTTCACTGGATATTGGAGATGGCATGTAGTTTCTACAGCTTATAGTGGACATAGTTTACAAGAAAAATCTGTAGCAGAAGATTCATGTTCTATAAGATAAATATTCGGGTTGCGAAATTGTATATGATAGTATATGATAATAATTGATCGTTTACAGCATTTTGAAATGATTAATTTGACTGATGTTCTTTGCTTCTACATTTGGAGCATTGGCTTTTGTTATTTTCTATTGTCATATGCATTTGAAATACAAATTTTCATTAATCTCAATTGCTTTGCATACACATACATTGATTAGTTGGTTAACGTGTATCATCACTTGCGTATGAGGGTTGGTTGTTGGTTTCCTTTGGTTGTTTTGTTTGTTGTTACTATTGATTTTTTTAATGTTAATTGTATACAAGCTAAACTAAAAACCACTCACTGTTGACATGAGCTTTTGTATAGCCTATATTATATGTATCAGTGTAACTGTAGCCTTTGTCAGCCCATGATCCATATTGTGCTTTTCCTCCCCATTTCCCCATCTTTTTTTTTTTTTTAAGATTAACCCTATATAGCCCAATGTTGCTAACATAATACACTACCACCAGTCAGAGAATAGCGCAAGAAATATTTTTCGTTGATCAAGATTATGTAAACGATAATTTCTTAAACTAAAATTTTACCAGTAGTTCTTCTTTTTTTTTCCCCAAGTCTGTCAGTGTATTTATATGGGTGTACTATGCCAGTAATGAAGTCTGGTATTGGATGTGAATGCCATATCATTTTGAAGAATAGCATGGGTTCTATAGGGTTAATATCGCATGAAACTCTCCATCATAGTAATGAGACAGTGTCAAAGAAATCTGAAATCTATAATCTTTTTGTTTTCATTCATAAGAATTATGACAGTTGATACAACAGAAATCAGAAAGTCAAAACCAGTAACCCTCTTAAGTGCATGAATAGAGACGAGTCCTTTCCCCGGATTTTTCTTGTGATTTTGAGGACACCCGGAATAAATTGTTCAAAATTTCACCCATGGCAGACACAATAATACATATAGGAGACAATGGGAACTCTTCAAAAGAACTTGGAAAAAAAAACGTCTCTGAAGAAATTCTGTCATGGATTCTCCTACATAAACCTACCTTACTTTAAGGATAATCTCAGAGAGCAAATTCATTACCTCTGAGCAGTCAATGATAACAGACATAATTTTCCTCATGGGTATAGGAAAGTATTCATGATTTTATGGGTCCCAAGGAGCTCTAGGGTTAGCTCAGTACAAAGACATGCATGTTCAGTAAAGGCACACATGTAATGCGACAGTTGTAGCTATAGTATTTTCTGTTTCAGTGGATTATTACTCAGATGAAGGGTTTTATACATTTACTCAATTTCATGTTTATGCCTGTTATGTTTCTCATGGCAATCATTGCATTTTTTCCCAACAAGATCTTCTGTACAACATTTTGTCTTTGTCTCTTCAGCTTATTATTGGCTTTGAATAGTATTGAAAAGAAAAAAAGCATTATCTTTTGATTTATTTTCATGACACATATTAAATGATGTTTCCTGATCCCCTTTTGCATTTTAGTTGTTGATTTACTTTGGTAAATTTTGCAAGAAGAAAACGAGCAAACAAATAGTTTTGGAATTAATAAGCTTTTTGCAAGGCAGTCAAAGTAAATTATTTTATTTATGTCTCCACATGATATTAAAATTATATTCAAACATGGTCAGTGGAAATTCTAGCTGTAAATCACATCTGGAAGAAGTTTTGCCGGAATGTTTCTTTTCTAAATTTCTTCCCCAAATCATGATGGCCTTTCTTTCAGGGTCCCTTCTGCCTGTCAGGAAAGGGTTTTACAGTCCATTTAGAAAATGACAAATTTTTGACAGCATGAATGAATTTCTGTACAAGATAGTTTAGTATCGACTTTTGTGTATGTGTGTGTTTTCTGTGTTGCATGATAAGTTTACCGTCAACATCCTTTGGTTTGAGTTCAGTTTATTCCCACCCAGGTTCCAGGCTCAGTGCAAGCCATACATTTGCATGGATGCCTCAATATTAAGTTATTTATTGACCTCTGTTCTTTCATTATTGAGTGAGTGATCCAGGTTCAAAGCAGCCTTTTGCGTAAATTATTATAGCGGAAGTGGATACATCCACTTGGATGTAATGAGTCCTGGAGATGCATTGGCAGCCAAGATCCCCTGTATGTTCCTTCAAATCCATATCCACAGAAAAATTTCCATTGTTACAGATAGTTTATGTTTTAAGTATTTTGCTTATTCTATCAATTATGTTTTGCACATATTTGGTTTATGGCTTCAGGTATTATGTAAGAGGAACACCGACTATTGACATATTGTTACATTGCATACAAGCATTTGTCCCTGTTTACTTCCTAAACATGAAGAGAAACACCTTTCTTAACTGTTAATGTTATACAAGATCCTCATGCATCACTGATGACTACTACTACTATTACATGTATTCTTTTTGGATCATTTATTTCTAAAGATAGCCTTGCTCTGGTTGTGTCATCTGTTGACATGGTTGCCAGTATACAATGATTTAAGGTTGCTCTTAGGGCGCACATGCAGTGGATTCCATTTTCATTCCACTTGCTCATTCCATTGATGTTTCAGGAAGAGATAGATGCACCGTTCTTAGTTGCACCTTTGCCTTACAAAAATGGAACAGAGTGCAAGTTGAACACCACCCCTATTCAGTCTTGTTTCATTTCGAGCATTAACTCAAAGTATAGATCAGATGAAGGTCTTGAACATTTTTATAAGATAAGTGTTGAGCTTGAGTTGAGTTCACATAGATGATAGAGATATAACAAAGATTAGATATTAGTGTTGTTCTCTCCCCCCCCAATGAGATTGAAGTGGAATAGAGATGGAATCCATTGCATTTGTACCCTTACTGTTCAGTCATGTCCTAGGACTCCGTGGTGCTCAGGAGGTCACCCATGTACTGTTGCATGTTTTGATTCAATCTTTTTCAAGCCACCTATGACAACAAAGTGCTAAGCATTTATTTTATTAAGCTTATAACTCATTATTATTCAGACTGTCATTCCTTACTATTTATTTTAATGAAAGATTATTACATCTATAACAAGCATCCTCTCTGCTGAATTCACCTAAAGCTGCATCAGAGTTTTCATTTGTTTGTGCCAGTCAGATCAACATATTCAGGATTCCCAGTCATTTGTCTTTACATGTGAAGTTCTGAAGTCAAGTTTGAACCAGAAAAATGACAAAATCTTGTTTCTAGAATAAGGGATGAATATGAACAAATGACTTTTCTCTTCAAAACTAAAGAAGGTATCTTAAAGCATTTATATTTAAAAATAAATGCCTGTGTATGTATTTTCCACTTAACATGAAATAATTAATATTTCAGTTTATTCAGTAATAGTAATATTAATGAAGTAGTTTCTATTGTAACCATTTTTGACCGTATCTTACCAGTTTTGAAATTTAATTGAATAGTATTGATCCTGAGTAGATGTATGGATGTGAGAATCCTGATCTGGCAGGGTCAGTCGAAATGGCGATCCAATTTGATGAAAAGTAAACTTACTTCTATGGCTGACTCTAAACTTTCTGATCAGTGCCGTCAGAGACTGAACAGAATAAGTGAACCCAGCACGACCCAGTGATGTATGGTAATGTTAACTCAAGGTAGATATTTTTTTTTTTTTTTCTCATCCATGCTTTTTATCCCATATGGTGCATATTGATGAGATGGATGATCGCAGACTTGCCAGGAGATGGTTAAAAGAGTATCAGTAATCACACAGTGAAACAGCGTAAGTCAACTGTAACTTTTTTTTATACCAGCATTGAAAGATGTTTCAACCTGTTCTTACTGTGTTTTCAGTATCATTGTTGATTTGTTATGATATGCCATACAATGTTGATATGTTGCTGCACCTTTGTGGTTCATTTCTAGCAATTTCATTCTCTACAGAAAAATATTTTGTAAAAAAAAAAAAAAAAATGTGAACAACAAAATATAATAAACAAACAAGAAAATTTCTAGCTTGGATTTAAAGAAAAAACTTTTCAAGGTCCACAATTTGTGTATGCTCTTCTTTGCGAAAGACCTCTACTTATGCGAAAATTTTAGTGTTGAAATACATTTCTTGACACATTTTACATATCTCGAGTGCAAGACAAAAATAATTCCAGAGCACGTCAGTGTTCCCCCTTATTTTTTTCATTTTTTTTGCTTTTTTTTTTTTTTTTAATTGTTTTTTGGTCAAAATATTATGCAATTGAGCATGACTGAAGACGCGACATTAGTGTCATTACGGATGTCTGTTGATGCATTTTTTTTGCAATTATCACTGCTGAATTTCTGAAAAGAAAAATAAAACATTACATAGGATCAACACCAAAGAAGAAAAAAAAATGAAAAATCATGACTACCTGGTAATGGTGTAAGTTATACTTTTTCAGAAATATGGAAATATTTACCAAATCTGTGACATATGTTTATCATAAATAGTAGAGGGTGTTTTGTTTTGTTTTTTTAAGACATGTACTGAAAAGGGCAATATAGGAGAAGAAGAAACACTGTTTGCAGGCAAGTACATGTAAATGTACATGAACTTGTTGTTCCATTTCAACAGTGCTTGGCTAAAAATGTGGATTTCATCCTTTACAGTTTTAAACTTTACAGAATGGGAGTGGCCACCACACAAATACAAGGTCCAGTAGGTGCTATTACCAGATGGTACATGATTTGTTTTGATATTTTTTTTTTTTTTTTGTTTTGTTATACTCATAAAATACATACTTGCCAAAGTCAAATCCATTCATATTGTTTCTAGACTGGAGATGCATTCAGACCATGTCTTCTTGAAAAGTCATGTTTTATTGTCCTTCCCCCTCCTCCCACCCCCCGACAACAGCGACTGTTCCAATGATAGTTGTTTAGGGATGCTGTTATGAACAAATCACCACATACCTTTTGCCTCAGGTCCTTTTTGCCAATGCTCTGTTGTCCATTATTATTATTATTTTTTTAAGAACAGATTTTTTTTTTTTTTTGTTGCTTACAATAATCAACTGCCATGATGATTATTCTCTACTCTTTTTTTTTTTTTTAAATGAATGTAAGCCATACATACCACTCTTCTGCGTGGCTGTCAACTTCCATTACCTACCCGTATCTGAATGGACATTGTTGTTAGATGATAGAAGGTGACAATTTCTTTTTTGACTCCTATGGTTGTGTTAATAAACCAATGCATGTCTCATTTCAATTTCATCCACTTCTTTCTGTTACTGTAATTGTCTGCCATTTCAGCCAAAACAGACACAATTCGTGCTTGATTTTTTTGAGTTGATTCGTCACCCTTTCCCTCCCCCTTCTATTTTTATTCCGTGGTGAATTTTATTCTATTTGCTTCAGTTTATGATGCCGAGAAAAATGAAGTTAGAGCAATAAAAATGATCTTTCACTCACTTTGACATCTTATTTTCTTGTTGCACGCAGAGGTAGTCTGGATGAAGACTTACTTTGACATTAAGTAAGTGAACAGGTCTTCATAAAGGCTTGTGGCCAGTTTATTGATCCATCTTCCTCTATTCAAGGAGAGATATAGAGAGAGGGCATTCAGTACCTGTGAGCCTCCAGGTTATTAATTATATCTTGTTTGGTTTTAAGTAATATGCTGTGTTTATGCTTTTTGGGAAAAAATACAAGTTTGTTGGAGACAATTTGAATTTTTTCATTTCCCCTTTGTCTTGAGAATTTGAATTTTGACTCCATTTTTTCCTCAGTTCTAACTCATGTATGACCTAGCAAAAAACATAACCTGTTTTCGCTCATTACACTTCAGTGGTTTAGTTTTGTGTATATGTGATACCCCTATATTTCAAATTCTTAATTTTCAATAATTTCTTAAATCTTTAATCAGCCCCAAGTATGGGCACATGATTGTTTTTTCTGTTTTAAACTTTCATTTTATTTGATTAAGCGTAATTTGTTGAGTGTTTTTGGTATTAATAAATAAAGTATTTGTTTGCTTACACACTGTTCACTTGTTATTATATATTGTATGTTGGTGTGAATGCATAAGGCCAGAATGACATGTACATTGCAGCAAGTTTATTTGTCTCACTCTCACAGTCCTCAAAGGTGAAGTGCAAAAATAGAAAGTGAATCAGCCAAAATGTCTCCTTCCCATCAAAATATAATACATGTATTCTATGTAGACCTTTGACAGCAAGCCCAGTCACCTCAATGTCAAAATGGAGCTAGTATAGTAGTAATAATTGATATCGTTTGATTAAAGCACTGAAACGGAACATGCATGTCTAGATTTGGCTAATTATGAGATGCTGATTTATAAAATGTTTCTTTATTTTTTTGGATTTCATCAAATGTAAAATGTTTGCAACCTAGTTTTTTCCTCTTGCCTGAAGAAATTTCAAAGCATTGCCATGCATCAATCGCACCCCTCATCTGCCGATACTTTAAGGGGATCTACGGGTGAAAATTTCGAGCAAAATCGATTTCCGACCCATTTTTTTTTCTTCCGCTATTTCGCTTCTACATTCATCCTTCTACATATTACAAATGTTTTTTGTGCTAAAAAATTGT